>JAEIFL010000029.1:0-25263 GCA_018901835.1 Scaptomyza graminum
ATAACTTGAACAAACAACAGATAACTTGAACAAACAACAGATAACCTTGAACAAACAACAGATAACTTGAACAAACAACAGATAACCTTGAACAAACAACAGATAACCTTGAACAAACAACAGATAGCGAACAAACAGTAACAAGATAGCAGACAAACAACAAGATAGCAGACAAACAACGAAAATCTCAACCAGAACAAACAAGCCCAAGATAGCAGGACAAACAACAGATAACTTGACGAACATAACAGATAACCAGACAAACAACAGATAGGCAGACAAACAACAGATAACTTGAACAAAATAACAGATAGGAACAAGCAACAGGAATTTCTGAAAAGCTTTGTGGACACTGCAAACAACAGATAACCTTGAACAAACAACAGATAACTTGAACAAACAACAGATAACCTTGAACAAACAACAGATAACCTTGAACAAACAACAGATAACCTTGAACAAACAACAGATAACTTGAACAAACAACAGATAACTTGAACAAACAACAGATAACTTGGACAAACAACAGATAACTTGAACAAACAACAGATAACTTGAACAAACAACAGATAACTTGAACAAACAACAGATAACTTGAACAAACAACAGATAACTTGAACAAACAACAGATAACTTGAACAAACAACAGATAACTTGAACAAACAACCTGATACTTGAACAAACAACAGATAACTTGAACAAACAACAGATAATTATGTTTTTTATTAGAAAAATGAAAAATAAGATTAATAAATGTTAAATTTATGATTAATTATATAAAAAAATATTAAATTTTATATTAAATGGAAGAATTATCGTCACAAATAGTACATATTGTATTTAGTTACAGAGTGTTCAAGACACATCGGCTTCTTACATTTAGCGCACGTCTTCCTTGTCTTCCTACGCCGTTTTGTTTCTTGCAGGTAGCATAAATAGCAGGAGCCACTTACTAGTTTCGGCATACGTGCTGCGGCAGAGGTAGATGGTTCCGTGTTCAGCATGGTTTCAATTGGTCTATTGAAGTATGCTTCAATAGCAATTTTTGTTGGGAAATTTCGCGTCACTTGGCTTTTTAGTGCTCTTTCCTCAATTAGGGGCATACACAACGCCTCCGCCAAGCTGCGCAGGAAGTTCTTACGCATATTTGACCGAACAGGCAGCATTGGATTGTTCATTTTATAGACTATATATGCAGCCAGAGCTGTAATGTCTAACATATTGAAGAACATGGACAATGGCCAACGCTTCGTCATACGTTGTGTTGGATATTCGCTGAACATTTGATCCATTCTGTCCACGCCACCCTTGGTCATGTTATAAAATTCAATTATTTCGGGTTTGCCACTTTCAGCTATCTGGCCATCGTAATGTAACGATGACAGCAAAGTTACAGTTTTGTTTTTTCGTGGCACATAAGAGCACATAGTCATATTGTTTTTGAACCCAAATATCGTTGACCCAATTGGCCTGTTCCTGTGCGCCTTCATTTCCGCAGGAATATAAGTTTTGTTTTTGCGAACAGTTCCAACGATTGTCAAATTCCACGTCAGAAGAAGTTCGGCTACTACGGTAAGATGAGCTTGTGTAAAAACAACCCTCAAAAACTAGATACATACACAAAAACCAGTTTTTCCACCATATGTTGTGCCTACCTAACAACGACCTTCGCGACCTTTTTGCCTGTAACTTTTTAGCCAGATTGAATATTTGAATGACCTAAACGGCAAAATGATTGAAAGATGTTAAACTATGCATATGTACAGAGATAAATAATTATTTTGTTTTACTTTCATTAGAAACGCAAAAAAAAACATGTAGTTATCGCATTAACTGACTTTATTTGCCTATATCTTTTGAACCAGGCAGAATTTTCGAATGAAACAAAAAGTAAAACACTTGAAATATATTCTAAATTTAAATTAAAATAACATTAAAAATAAAAATAATACGAATTTGTTTTTTAACAATGAGAAAACGGCAAAATAAAGCAGTGGGTACAAACGTACCCTAGGTGTGTGAAGTTGAAGTAACAGATAACTTGAACAAACAAACAAGATAACTTGAACAAACAACAGATAACTTGAACAAACAACAGATAACTTGAACAAACAACAGATAACTTGAACAAACAACAGATAACTTGAACAAACAACAGATAACTTGAGACAAACAACAGATACTTGAACAAACAAAAACAAACAACAGATAACTTGAACAAACAACAGATAACTTGAACAAACAACAGATAACTTGAACAAACAACAGATAACTTGAACAAACAACAGATAACTTGAACAAACAACAGATAACTTGAACAAACAACAGATAACTTGAACAAACAACAGATAACTTGAACAAACAACAGATAACTTGAACAAACAACACAACAGATAACTTGAACAAACAACAGATAACTTGAACAAACAACAGATAACTTGAACAAACAACAGATAACTTGAACAAACAACAGATAACTTGAACAAACAACAGATAACTTGAACAAACAACAGATAACTTGAACAAACAACAGATAACTTGAACAAACAACAGATAACTTGAACAAACAACAGATAACTTGAACAAACAACAGATAACTTGAACAAACAACAGATAACTTGAACAAACAACAGATAACTTGAACAAACAACAGATAACTTGAACAAACAACAGATAACTTGAACAAACAACAGATAACTTGAACAAACAACAGATAACTTGAACAAACAACAGATAACTTGAACAAACAACAGATAACTTGAACAAACAACAGATAACTTGAACAAACAACAGATAACTTGAACAAACAACAGATAACTTGAACAAACAACAGATAACTTGAACAAACAACAGATAACTTGAACAAACAACAGATAACTTGAACAAACAACAGATAACTTGAACAAACAACAGATAACTTGAACAAACAACAGATAACTTGAACAAACAACAGATAACTTGAACAAACAACAGATAACTTGAACAAACAACAGATAACTTGAACAAACAACAGATAACTTGAACAAACAACAGATAACTTGAACAAACAACAGATAACTTGAACAAACAACAGATAACTTGAACAAACAACAGATAACTTGAACAAACAACAGATAACTTGAACAAACAACAGATAACTTGAACAAACAACAGATAACTTGAACAAACAACAGATAACTTGAACAAACAACAGATAACTTGAACAAACAACAGATAACTTGAACAAACAACAGATAACTTGAACAAACAACAGATAACTTGAACAAACAACAGATAACTTGAACAAACAACAGATAACTTGAACAAACAACAGATAACTTGAACAAACAACAGATAACTTGAACAAACAACAGATAACTTGAACAAACAACAGATAACTTGAACAAACAACAGATAACTTGAACAAACAACAGATAACTTGAACAAACAACAGATAACTTGAACAAACAACAGATAACTTGAACAAACAACAGATAACTTGAACAAACAACAGATAACTTGAACAAACAACAGATAACTTGAACAAACAACAGATAACTTGAACAAACAACAGATAACTTGAACAAACAACAGATAACTTGAACAAACAACAGATAACTTGAACAAACAACAGATAACTTGAACAAACAACAGATAACTTGAACAAACAACAGATAACTTGAACAAACAACAGATAACTTGAACAAACAACAGATAACTTGAACAAACAACAGATAACTTGAACAAACAACAGATAACTTGAACAAACAACAGATAACTTGAACAAACAACAGATAACTTGAACAAACAACAGATAACTTGAACAAACAACAGATAACTTGAACAAACAACAGATAACTTGAACAAACAACAGATAACTTGAACAAACAACAGATAACTTGAACAAACAACAGATAACTTGAACAAACAACAGATAACTTGAACAAACAACAGATAACTTGAACAAACAACAGATAACTTGAACAAACAACAGATAACTTGAACAAACAACAGATAACTTGAACAAACAACAGATAACTTGAACAAACAACAGATAACTTGAACAAACAACAGATAACTTGAACAAACAACAGATAACTTGAACAAACAACAGATAACTTGAACAAACAACAGATAACTTGAACAAACAACAGATAACTTGAACAAACAACAGATAACTTGAACAAACAACAGATAACTTGAACAAACAACAGATAACTTGAACAAACAACAGATAACTTGAACAAACAACAGATAACTTGAACAAACAACAGATAACTTGAACAAACAACAGATAACTTGAACAAACAACAGATAACTTGAACAAACAACAGATAACTTGAACAAACAACAAACAACAGATAACTTGAACAAACAACAGATAACTTGAACAAACAACAGATAACTTGAACAAACAACAGATAACTTGAACAAACAACAGATAACTTGAACAAACAACAGATAACTTGAACAAACAACAGATAACTTGAACAAACAACAGATAACTTGAACAAACAACAGATAACTTGAACAAACAACAGATAACTTGAACAAACAACAGATAACTTGAACAAACAACAGATAACTTGAACAAACAACAGATAACTTGAACAAACAACAGATAACTTGAACAAACAACAGATAACTTGAACAAACAACAGATAACTTGAACAAACAACAGATAACTTGAACAAACAACAGATAACTTGAACAAACAACAGATAACTTGAACAAACAACAGATAACTTGAACAAACAACAGATAACTTGAACAAACAACAGATAACTTGAACAAACAACAGATAACTTGAACAAACAACAGATAACTTGAACAAACAACAGATAACTTGAACAAACAACAGATAACTTGAACAAACAACAGATAACTTGAACAAACAACAGATAACTTGAACAAACAACAGATAACTTGAACAAACAACAGATAACTTGAACAAACAACAGATAACTTGAACAAACAACAGATAACTTGAACAAACAACAGATAACTTGAACAAACAACAGATAACTTGAACAAACAACAGATAACTTGAACAAACAACAGATAACTTGAACAAACAACAGATAACTTGAACAAACAACAGATAACTTGAACAAACAACAGATAACTTGAACAAACAACAGATAACTTGAACAAACAACAGATAACTTGAACAAACAACAGATAACTTGAACAAACAACAGATAACTTGAACAAACAACAGATAACTTGAACAAACAACAGATAACTTGAACAAACAACAGATAACTTGAACAAACAAACAAACAACAGATAACTTGAACAAACAACAGATAACTTGAACAAACAACAGATAACTTGAACAAACAACAGATAACTTGAACAAACAACAGATAACTTGAACAAACAACAGATAACTTGAACAAACAACAGATAACTTGAACAAACAACCGATAACTTGAACAAACAACAGATAACTTGAACAAACAACAGATAACTTGAACAAACAACAGATAACTTGAACAAACAACAGATAACTTGAACAAACAACAGATAACTTGAACAAACAACAGATAACTTGAACAAACAACCGATAACTTGAACAAACAACAGATAACTTGAACAAACAACAGTGTTTAGTCATTTCAATTAAGATAAAAAACTACATGAATTCTAGTATTATTTCAATATCGTAATGTTAAGTCAATTGAAAATCTGGTAAATAAGTATGTAAATGTTATGAAACTCTGTTATTAACATAGTTGAATATTAGCACTCTACCGCTGAGCGGAGAGAAAATATAAAATCACTTCTGAAATATCACATGGAAAGAGCGCACGTATTTTCTTTAACCTGTCTGTCTGTCCGCAATAAAGTCGAAGTCGACTAATAGCCCAAGTTGCTTTCTTGCCGTACATACATATAAGTGTACGAGCAAGTTCTAAGTTGCCACTAGTTGCTGCAACATTTTTTGGCGCCCCCGGGTGGACTGTTTGAGTTGGGATTTCACATTTGTTACTGGATTGGATTTGACTGGAGATTGTACGAAACATCGCTGGAGTCACTGGAAATTGGTTTTATTGGATTTACTGGAGTGGATCTCAAAGCGCAGTATGGACTGCCAGGTCACGTAACTACCAAATAAAATCAATTAAATAAATAAGCATTCGTGAATAAATCATATTCAGTGCTTATAAAGGTGACATATGTATGTACTATGTACATATTAATAACGCTGCTCAAAATTGACAGCTGCTCTACATATGTACATATATACATAGTTCTCAGCAATTTACCGCAATCGTTTGTGTGCCGCTCTTTGTCGTTTTTTCGTCTTGACCTTCGTTCACTTTGATCGGTCATTAACTTGTGCCTAATTTGCTCTCACTGCACTTTCGCGCGTGTGTTATACATTATTACTAGGGCCTTATTGCACTACGACCAGATGTTAGGTCTTTTGTACCGGTGTGTTATACATAGAAAGAGTGCCAGCTTAGACAAAATTCGGTTGTCAAGCGGCTCTTCACCTTTTTTGCAATTGCTTGCGCGGTAATTCGTACCGGCTGCATTTTGCTACACACATACACACACACGCATTTCGTTTTGGTTATTCGCGTTATATGTTCGCATGTTGGTTGAACATTAAACACAGTTAGCTTAGACAAAATTTGGTTGTCAAGCGGCTCTTCACCTTTTTTGCAATTGCTTGCGCGGTAATTCGTACCGGCTGCATTGTGCTACACACATACACACACACGCATTTCGTTTTGGTTATTCGCTTTATATGTTCGCATGTTGGTCGAACATTAAACACAATTAAATACATTCGCTTTGCATCGCTTGCATGCTTATTCGGCACAGTGGGACAAATTTATTAAAAACTAAGTTCCTCAGCGCATTTTTAAATTTAATTCAACACTAGTTAAATAAAGCGCGTTTACATATAACAATTATTTGACTCAAACTTGTTGAGTAAATTAATTTAATTAGCTTCGGTAAACATATTGCGCATTTTTTCAAATTTCTATTACCACTGCACAACAAAGCTGCAGCCATGGGTGGTAAGAAAAATAAAAGCAAGTCGATGTCTGATTCAGATTCAACTGATTTAGATAACTTGTTGCAGCGTAACAAGATAGTCACGGCTGATATTGCTCGTGTTAAAAAAACAAATAAAACTTATAACTATTCCCATTGAGCCGTGTGAAGTTGAATGTCGATTAGAAATCTTGAATCGTTACATACAAAGTGCATTCGATATTCAGCAGGAGCTAGATATGATTAGTCCTGACATGGTTTCTCGTTCTGACTTGGAAGACTTGTGTATCTCAACGAAAGCATTGTTGATGAGCAAACGTAAACAATCAGTTACTCATCGCGATGGCCCAGCTAATTCTACTATGATAGCACAAGCATCTCACTCTAGGCAGCTGCCGCAAATGAAGCTGCCACGATTTGGAGGGGAGTATTCTGAGTTCAAAAATTTTATTGGCCTTTTCGAAAACTTGGTGGATAGTGATTTAGCCATGTCTAACATAGAAAAGTTTAATCATTTGCTGTCATGCTTAGAGCGCGAAGCTTTGGGCACCGTCAAAGCATATCAAGTATCGGACGCTAATTATCCAAAGGCTTTAGCTGCATTAAAAAATGTTTATGATAACAGTTGTTTAATTGTTTTTAGTAGCGTGTCTAAATTATTCGAATTACCACACATAAAGTTGCCATCGCCGTCTGCATTACGTAATCTCATAGATACTGTAAAGGCAATCTATGAATCACTATTGTCATTGGGATCGCAAACCGAGATTTTAAATATGCTGATTATTTATTTAGTTATGAGTAAGGTTGATTCAGTTACTAAAGCCAAATGGGAAGAAGATCTAGATTACTCCAAGCTACCGTCGTGGAACGATTGTGAGGTTGCATTAAATAGGCGATATCAGCATTTGTCTGCTGAACATTCTAGTAGCAAGAGCATCACTCCAGACATTCATAAAAGAAATGGTAAAACATCGCTATCTGTCTCACAGCCTGCGGTTACTGGGAAATGTGCCTTTTGCAAGTCATGTGACCACTATATACAGTCATGTACTTCTTTCGCGGCAGTTCCCTGCCTAAAGCGTTTTAAATTTGTCAAGGCTTTCCCACTTTGCATAAACTGTTTGCGCCCGGGACACTCGGTCTCATCGTGCAAATCCAGCCACTGCAGAGTGTGCCAAAAGCCGCACAATACCTTATTGCATAAATATACAACTGAATCCCAGCAACCAACAAATAATCTGCCTATGGTGGCACAAACTTCAACTTCGACTCGAGTGTCTACGGCTAATCATGCTACTAGTGGTGCCGATCAAGTTATATTAGCTACGGCAATTGTTAAGATTAAGGATCAGTGTGGTACAGATCAGGTAGCTAGAGCTCTCCTAGATTCAGGTTCGCAAATTAACTTTATCACAGAAGATCTTGCTACGAAACTTAATTTGAAAAGACATCGAAAAGAAATCAGCCTTTTAGGAATAGGGAAGCGTCAGTCTACAGTTCATTGTGCGGTCCAAACTTCGATTGGATCAAGAATTAATTCTTTCGAAATGCTTACTGAATTTAGTGTCTTAAGACCTAATTCATCCAAATCGGACTATTGGTTGAGGAGCTATGATCTTTTGCAAAAACCTTATACGACTTCACACACCTGGGGTACATTTGTACCCCACCAGTTTATATGTAAATAATAAGCAAGAAAAGCATTTATGATTATGTTTTTTTATTAGAAAAATGAAAAATAAGATTAATAAATGTTAAATTTATGATTAATTATTAAAAAAATATTAAATTTTATATTAAATGGAAGAATTATCGTCACAAATAGTACATATTGTATTAGTTACAGAGTGTTCAAGACACATCGGCTTCTTACATTTAGCGCACGTCTTCCTTGTCTTCCTACGCCGTTTTGTTTCTTGCAGGTAGCATAAATAGCAGGAGCCACTTACTAGTTTCGGCATACGTGCTGCGGCAGAGGTAGATGGTTCCGTGTTCAGCATGGTTTCAATTGGTCTATTGAAGTATGCTTCAATAACAATTTTTGTTGGGAAATTTCGCGTCACTTGGCTTTTTAGTGCTCTTTCCTCAATTAGGGGCATACACAACGCCTCCGCCAAGCTGCGCAGGAAGTTCTTACGCATATTTGACCGAACAGGCAGCATTGGATTGTTCATTTTATAGACTATATATGCAGCCAGAGCTGTAATGTCTAACATATTGAAGAACATGGACAATGGCCAACGCTTCGTCATACGTTGTGTTGGATATTCGCTGAACATTTGATCCATTCTGTCCACGCCACCCTGTAGGGTACCGATAAACATAGAGACTTAACATAACTATTTTCGTTTATGCTATGCAATGTCAACGCACTTCAAGAGAGCAATTATCTCTTTGCGCTTCTTAAGCTAACTACCGTTTGATTTCCAATGAGGCGAATTCCCTCTCACCGCTCTCAGTAGTCTTCGTTTCGCTTGCACCCACATTACTGTGTCTCGCTTGCACGCGCTTTCGTCGTTGCGATCGAGAGGACAACGCACAAAGCGGAGGAGTGAAAATCACGCCACTTCACCGTTGCATTAATTCCAGGCGACAATCGTCGTTTACCCTTTTGATTTAATGGAATTAAATTTGGCACGTACGCATTTTTAATTTCTGCAGCGAGTCACTTCTAGTTTTGCTGTGGATGAAAACGAACGTTCTTTTCTTCAAAGCCAATAATTGTGCTGGATAATAATTTTAAAGTGCGAGCTGTACACGCTGCGGTCAATTGACCGGCGTGGCACCATAAAAGCCAAGAAAATACTTATATTTTGTGCACCCGGCAGCAGCTATTAAAAAGGCAATACGCATCGAATCAGTTTGTGTGTTTTGCAAAAGTGAAAACAGGTGATAAATTTTGAGTGGCTAATATTGTGCTCCAATCTAAGTAGTGAATTTATTGTCTTTTAGCGTTTGGACGGCGTACGACGATTCTGGTCGGCACCGTCCATCGCGCTTTAGCTACCAACCCCCGCTAATTCGCCCCGCCTCAGTCGTCGACCCCACTCCGACTCAGATTACTGGAGTTAGCTGGTAAAAAGAATCAACCAAAACTCAATTTAGAGTAGTGTTGCTCCGACGCCCAAATTCGCTTAGAATCGAACTGACGTAACATTATGAAGCAGTAGCGCAGTCGATTCCCATGGTATAAAATATTGTGTTCGGCAAATCGTGATGGCAGCGTGACGTAACAGAAGTTACAAACGTTTGAGGTTACGTAAAAAAAAAAAAAGACCCAGCAGGACAGGTCTGACTGCTAGCGTTTATGCTTGATCGTGGATTTTCGTTGGTTCCGGTTGCTGTATCGTAATGAATTTATTTTCTTTTAATTAATCTTGCGAATAAATAGATTCTAATTAGTTTTATAATTTCACCCGATAGATGATTAATGTATAGCAATCAGCAATAATGCTCTCGCTTTAACATGTGCTTGAATATATTTTCATCAACTTAAGCAGCAACAAAACATCAGCATCTTCGATGGGCCCACCGAACGAGCAACGATGGAGACAGTGAAGCTATAACAGCTAAGTAAATTATATTGTAATACATGGTATTTAAAAAAAAACCGTGAGTTATACTTGCAAAAAGGCAAGATATTTCATATGTTAAGCGAGTTTAAAAGGTTTTTGCGGAAGCTTTAGAGTTTGTAGTTTTTTATAGAATTTAAAGTATTGTAGTAGGATGGTTATACATAAGTTAGTATCGATACTTAGATGTTAAGTGCAACTCTGTATTAGTCTGTAACATTTATATGTAAAGTAACATAAGTCTGTAAAAGAGCAGTTTGTATGCTGTAAGCAATCCGAGCGGTTGATAGATATCGATGATAGCGCATATAACAAGAACAAACATTAAAATAAATATAATACGACTACAATTCAGAAGTGGGATGAACGGCACATAATGAGCGAAATTGACATAAACAGTTACAAAGTAGTGCAACTTAAAAAGTGGCTGTCAGTATTGAAATTGCCAACAGTTGGCAGCAAGGCGGAGTTGGTAGCCCGGCTTAACGAACACAATTCGCGCGGAAGTGCACCGGACTTGGCGGGTGAAGAGGAGCGTGAAGAAGCTGCTAATATTCAATTAAATTTGGCTATAATGGACATCAGTGATGGTGGCAGCGAAGGTGGCGACTTCAACAATGCAGGTGGCGGCGCTGGCAGTAGCAACGGGGGACAGCGGAATGCAGGCGTGAATCAAAGCGACATGCCAAATACGCAGGAGAAAAATGCGTTTCTGCAGATTATCAGAGAACTACAGGCGGAGAATAAAGCAAACAAAAAAATCATAAGTGAGCTGCAGAGTGCAATTGGCGGGATCACCATTGGTTTTAGTGCCGCAGGCGAAGGCATCGTTGGCAATGCCGCAGGCGAAGGCATCGTTGGCAATGCCGCAGGCGAAGGCATCGTTGGCAATGCCGCAGGCGAAGGCATCGTTGGCAATGCCGTAGACGAAGGCATCGTTGGCAATGCCGCAGGCGAAGGCGTCGTTGACAATGTTGCAAACGCAGATGGTGGCAACGCTGGAAGAAACACTGTTCGCAATGCGGTAGATGGCGCTAATAATGGAAGCAGTTTCGAGCAGGATGGTAGCGCTGGAAACGACAGTGATCGTAACACGGCGGGTGGCGCTAATAACAGTGTTGCGGACAACGCAAATCAGCTGATGACGACGGAGGCCAAATGTTCGGCAAAATTGTTAGCGTTGGCAAAAGAATCGATGTTGGATTTTAGTGGAGAGAGCAATGCGCAGAATTGGGTGGTGCAGCTAAAGAATATGGGCAAAATTTATAGCTTGGATGAGGCCAGCTTGCATATGCTGTTGATTATGAAGCTGAAAGGAAGTGCACAGCGTTGGCTTCAAGCGAGCTCAACTCGTATTTTGGAGCCGTTTGCTGAGCTATGTGAGCAGCTTATCATGGTGTTCGGAAGCAACGTAAACAAATCTGAAATGAGGCAGAAGTTTCAGGAACGCATGTGGCAACGCAACGAAAACTTTGTCACATATTTTGAGGAAAAAATTACACTGGCGCAGAAAATCAGCATAGATGAAGAAGAGCTACTGGAGCAGTTAATTGGAGGAATACCGGTGAAGGCGATGCGTGATCAAGCGCGTATACAGTGTTTTGCAAGCCCGGAGAAAATGTTAAAGGCATTTGCGAAGGTTAGCTTGCCAAGCAAGGATATTGTGAAGGAGAATGCAAAAGCAGCATCAAGCCAACGTAAGGAGAAGGATGATATGAGATGCTACAACTGCAACGTTGTAGGTCATTGGGCAAGAGACTGCCGAAAGCCGAAACGTGAACCAGGATCATGTTATAAATGTGGTAAAATGGGGCACTACATTGCACAGTGTTTGGCGCAGAATGGAGAAGTGGCGAATAATTTCGTAAGATATTTTAAAATATTTTTTAAATCAAATCCTAAGTTATTTTTGTTTACAGAATGCCTCATAGACTCTGGCAGTGCGATATCGTTAGTAAAAATTTCCAATGTTCCGGAAAATATAAAAATTTATCCAGTATTTAAATCCTATTATGGCCTGAATAGAAGCCAACTTGAAGTGTATGGGAAAATTTTGTGTTTCGTTTTGAAGAATTCAATAAAAATTAATTTTGATTTAATCGTAGTTGCGGAAGAGTCTATGAGTCATGATGTTCTCTTTGGGCGGGACTTTATGAATGCATGTGGTTTGGATATTAATACATCTGTCCTTGATGCGGTTGCGACAGTTAGTGTTGTGAATAAAAGTTTAGAAGTTGATTTGGTTTTTGATAAAAAATTAATTGATGATGTTAGTGTTGTGAATAAAAGTTTAGAAGTTGATTCGGTTATTGATAAAAAATTAATTGATGATGTTAGTGTTGGGAATAAAAGTTTAGAAGTAGATTTGGTTAGTGATAGAAGATTAGTTGATGATGCTGGTGTTATGAATAAGAGGTTAGAAACGAATTTAGTTGTGGATAGCGCGGTAGAAGAAGATGTTGCTGACTTAGAAGAAAGGTTTGATAAGGAGATGCTATGCATAAATGTGGTGGATGAGGGATTTGGATATAGTTGTGGGGAAAATGTGGACTATCAAACTAGAATGAAGTTTGATAAAATGTTTGAGAAAATGTATGTGAAAGCAGAAAGACCAAGTGAACCAGTGGTAAAAACAGAGATGAAGTTAAGTGTGGAAAACTCAAAAGCATTTAGTTGTTCACCTAGGAGACTCTCTTACACCGAGAAGGAAAAATTACAAAAATTATTAGACGAATATTTAGAAGGAGGAATTATAAGGCCTAGTGAATCAGAGTATGCTTAGCCTATTGTGTTAGTAAAAAAGAAAACTGGAGATTTACGATTATGTATTGATTACAGGAAATTGAACAAGATATTAGTTAGAGATAACTACCCGTTACCGTTGATAGATGATTTGTTAGACAAGTTGGTAAATAAGACTGTTTTTTCGAAGCTCGATCTTAAGAATGGATATTTTCACGTGAGGGTAAATGAAGAGTCGATTAAGTACACATCATTCGTCACGCCGTTGGGGCAATTTGAGTTTATGAGAATGCCAATGGGATTAAAAAATTCACCAGCAGTCTTTCAGAGGTTTGTTAATAGGATATTTTCAGATTTAATTAGGGAAGATAAAGTCATAGTTTACATGGATGACATCATGGTGGCCAGTGCCAATATGGAGGAACATTTAAATACGTTGAAGGAAGTGTTTGTAAGGTTAGTTCAAAATAAGTTAGAGCTAAGGTTAGATAAGTGTGAATTTATGCAAGAGAGGGTTAAATATTTAGGATTTCTTATTACAAATAAAGGTATTATAGCCGATAATAAAGGCTTAGAAGCAGTGCAAAATTTTCCGATTCCGGACAAAACACAAACAGTGCATAGATTTGTAGGGTTATGTTCATATTTTAGAAGATTTATAAAGGATTTTTCTGTCATTGCTAAACCATTATATGATTTGTTAAAGAAAGATAAACCATTTGTATTTGGAAAAAAAGAGTTGGAGTGTTTTAATATCATGAAGGAAAAACTTATGCAGGCGCCAGTTATAGCAATTTATGATCACAGGGACGAAGTTGAATTACATTGTGATGCTAGTGCAATTGGGTTTGGTGCGGTGCTGATGCAGAAGAAAAAAGATGACAGGCTGCATCCTATATTTTATTTTTCAAAAAGAACGACTGAAGCGGAGTCAAAATATCACAGTTTTGAGCTGGAAGCATTAGCGATCATATATGCGTTACGCAGATTTAGGATTTATTTACAAGGAAGAAAGTTTAAAATTATTACAGATTGCAATTCGTTGGCACTAACGCTTAACAAGATCGAATTAAATCCCAGAATTGCTCGCTGGGCACTGGAATTGCAAGAATTTGAGTATGAGTTGATTCATAGAGCTGGTGATAGAATGAAACACGTAGATGCTTTAAGTCGGAGCACCAATGTTATGATAATTGAAACAAACAGTTTTGAGGATAATTTAGTGATTTGTCAGTCTAAGGATTCGAAAATAAAGAAGGTTAAGAAAATGTTGGAAGAAAGAGAGCACAAATTGTTTGAAATGAGGAATGGAATTGTGTATAGAAAGACAAATGGGAATAGGCTTCTATTTTATGTACCGGAAGACATGGAAGGACAAGTGATGTACAAATATCACAACGAGTTGGGGCATATAGGTAGAGATAAGATGATTGACAGTATTGTAAAAAGTTATTGGTTTGCTAATATGAAAGAGAAATGTAATAGTCACATTGAAAATTGTTTAAAGTGTGTGGCTTTTTCGCCAAAGTCAGGGAAAAAAGAAGGATTGTTGAAGAGTATACCTAAAGGTGATAGGCCATTTGATTTAATACACATTGATCACTATGGACCAGTAGCAGCAGGTAGAGCAAATAAGCATATTTTGGTTATAGTTGATGGGTTTACGAAGTTCGTAAGATTATATACAACAAAGACGACATCTACGAAGGAAGTTGTTAAGGCGTTAGAAGATTATTTTAGGGCTTATAGCAGACCGAAATGTATTGTATCGGATAGAGGTAGTTGCTATACTGCAAATGAATTTGAGCAGTTTTTAAATTCGTTAAATATTAAACATATAAAGATAGCCACAGGATCTCCGCAAGCAAATGGGCAGGTGGAGAGAATTAATAGAACTTTAGGACCTATGATAGCAAAATTAACAGATGTAGAGAAGGGGTGTCATTGGGATTCAACAATTCAGCAAGTGGAATATGCAATTAACAACACAGTTCATCGCAGCATTAGGCAAAGTCCAAGTAAAATGTTGTTTGGAGTAGATCAAAAAGGAGAAATTGTGGATGAATTAAAAGAAAGATTAGAAAAGGAAAACAATGAGGATAGGGATTTAGAAGAAATTAGGAAAGTAGCAAAAGAAAACCAGAAAAAGGCCCAAGAGGTCAATAAAAAGTATTATGACAAAAGTAGAAAGGAACCGAATAAATATAAAGAGGGTGATTTTGTTATGGTAAAGAACTTTGATAGTACGGTTGGAGTGTCAAGGAAGTTAATACCAAGAAGTAAGGGGCCTTATGTCATAGAAAAAATTTTAAAGAACGACAGATTTTTAATTAAGGATGTAGAAGGGTTTCAAATTGGTCGTAATCCGTATCAGGGAGTTTGGAGTGTCCAAAACATTAGACATTGGATAAAAGGAAAAAAAGTAATAAAATATGTAAATTAAAATTTAAGAAAAAAAAAATTTGTGCAATACACCAATGTTTATAATTATTATTATTTTGTTATATATTATGTAAGAAGCTTTGGTTTGAAACAACCTAGGATCAGGAGATCTAATGGTCAGGATGGCCGAGTTGTAGTAGGATGGTTATACATAATCAATTATATTTAATCGTAAGAACAGTTTCGAAGAATAATGTTAATCGAAAAATGAAGTTGTCGAAATCGCTGAAGCGTCATCCAAGAGATGTTATACTTTTATATTATATTAAAATAATTATTTGAATCTAATTATGGTTGAGTAATTATTATGGTGGTTCGTTGCAGTGTGAGAAGTCGCGTGAGTAATGCTTACTAATCCTTTATAAGAATTAGCCAAGGGGTGGCCCTAAATATAATGAAGGCGCTACCAAGGTAGGGTGGGTGTAGAATAGGGTATCAAACAACATCTTTAGTGCCCTAATAAAAGGTTACCTGAGCTGAGGCCCGTAAATAGTTCGTGTGGAATTTGAAGCAATATTTTTGATATTTTCTCTTTTGTAGCATATCTGCTAGTGCACTTAAACTTTATTTTGAATTGTAGTTGTATAGAGGGCGAGGAAGAACCCACACCCCATCCGACGAGCTAAGATCAGAGCATAGCTAGAAGTGCACGCCTCCCCAAGTTTCTCTATACAAAGCAGTGGCTTTGGCCACTTACTACCTGCACACTACATAAAAATAAATGGCGCCCAACCCGTGGGGCCGACGTTACTGATGCACGCCGCATAAAAACAAAGTTGAATGATTAGCTTTTCGTAAACTTGTGGCACAAATGTGTTTGTGATCCACCGAGAACAAGTTCAGCAGATAGCGGTCAGTATTCTTCAGGCGAAGCATTAGTTTGCTCCATGACGAGCTCTGTTCAATTCATCCAGTTAATTAACCAATTTTTCTTAGTTCACACTAAAGTGTTATATTCAAAACGTGTCGTGTTAGTTCTCAGTTACCGTTTTAGGAATTGCGAGTATATTCAGAAGGCTGGATTTCTCGACCATAAAAGGGGCTGATAGTTCTTTAGAAGCGAACAGGATTTTGAAATTTTCACATTTAGGTAAACAGTTTATCAATTTGTAGTCGCGTAATCGAATCTTGTTACTTGGAGCAGCGAGTTCAATTCAGACATTTGAGTTGCTCGACCAATATCAAACCGATCTTTGCAGCAGCAGTTTTGATAGCTGAATTAAGTCCGTCCGGCTTACTTCAAGTCCAGCTAGGAACCGCAAGTGACTAGAGTTCTTTTGGGATCTTGACCAGTTGTGATAAGAAGTGATTTCAGGGCAGATCAATAGTACATTTTAGTTTTCAATAGTTTACCTCAGACCAGGCGACCTATATAAGTATTTACGAACGCGACAGACCACTCACAATGCAATGAACCATAATAACCGATTGAATTGAAAACAATTTAAATTTGAAAAATGACGTTAACACGCAGCAACGAAGATGTCAATAGAGCTTTGCAATACGCAGACCCATTTTGCGGGCAATGTCAAGAGGTTTTGACGCAAAATGACATTATAGCAGTGACTCCATGTGGGCATAAGTTTCATAAGATATGCATAATTAACGCTTTGCTAAGCGCTCACGCGTGTCCTGTCTGTAAACAACCTTGTATTCAGTCCCAATTAGAGCTGTCCAACAACAACTTGGCAGCCGAGTTAGAAGAAGCAGATAATGCAACAGCAACTTCTGATCAGGTGCTTTACGCAAGTAATGTAAACAACACTCAGTCCAATAAAAAACCTAGAGGTAAAGGCCGCAAAGGTTTTGTCCCGAGCGAAATAGGAAGAGGCATGTCTACTAGATCCTCGACACGAGGACACCATGCAAATGATAGAAAGAATGAAGGCATAACCGAAGTAATTCAAACAGCCATGCAAGACATGACTGCAATGATCCAGTCTCAGCTGGCCAATCTCCAAATACGTAGGGAAGAGCCAGTAAATCGTTTAAACATGCCAGTTCAAAGACCACGGAACTCAGTTCCGCCAGCCGAGTCAAGTCAGAATGCCAGTCCGCAGTCAAGAAATAATCGTTCGGAAAATGATTTCAGAACAATTCCGCCCGAAAAAGTGTCCAGTATTATTCAGAATTGGCACTTAAAGTTTGATGGTTCCAAAGAAGGTCTAGCGACCGAAGATTTTCTTTACCGAGTTCGTTCTTTATCAAAACAAAGTTTATACGGCAACAATGGTCTCTTATGTGACCATTTGCATCTACTTTTCGGAGGCAAAGCCATAGAATGGTTTTGGAAATTCCACCGAGCGCACGAGAACTTTACGTGGGTAACTTTTTGTGACGAATTCCGTAAGAAATTTGAAGAAATAGGTACCGACATAGATATTTGGGAATCGATAAACAATCGACGACAGGGGGAAAACGAAGCATTTGAGGAATACCAATTCAGTGTTGAAAGACTTGTAGGCCGATTGCGTAGTCCGATTTCTGAAGAACATTTGGTTCGTCTTTTGGTTCGACATGCGAAGCCAACTCTTCGTTACGAGTTAATGCATTTAAGTATAACCGGCTTGTCGAGACTACGAGAAGCAATCCGAACTCATGAGCAATTTTGCAAACAAGAGAAAGCATATTATGCGCGACCAAAACGAGCGGTGATATCTGAGTTGGACACTCAAGAAGAAGTCTTAGCGATGCAGCACAAAGTCTTAAAGTGTTGGAATTGTGGCAAGATAGGACATCGATTCGACAACTGTCTAGAAGTGAGAACCATATTTTGCTACGGCTGTGGCGCAAAAGGAATTTTTAAGCCCAATTGCACCACTTGCAACCCATCGGAAAACCGTCCGAGGGATGCGCAGAGAAGCAATGCTCTGACGCATCCGACAAATCAGAATTAGCAAAACAAAATTCGGCTAATCCGGTTACGGATTTAGCTGTCCAGCAACATAATGCTTCCCCAAAATTCAAACATGAAGCAGTTGTTGCACATAGGCCATTCCACGTTCGGCTAGCTCAATACCTGTCAGCTCGTCGCCGAATTTTTGGTGAAGTTGATAGCAATAAGCCATGCCGAACTCCCAGACGTTCCACAATCCGTATGCGAAACTTTTGGCTAAAAGTTCGCGCAAACCGAAAATTACTAGTATCAGCTATTTTTACACAAAATGACAACCGTGTGTACACCGATATTGAGATAGAAGGCGATAAATATCTTGCTCTTCTCGACTCGGGCGCTACCATTAGTTGCATAGGAGGCTCCGCAGCATTAAAGCTGCAATCGCATCCAAACGTACAGAAATGTTCTGGTCGAATAAGGACCGCGAACAGTTCTGGATGCCAGGTGGTGGGCCAAATGGTCACTGAAGTGACATATCGTGCTTTCAGAAAGCCTGTCGATTTCTATATTGTACCTGATCTTACAAACGACGTTTATTTAGGGATTGATTTCTGGAAGGACTTTGGTTTGTTAAGTAAACTGTTTCCAGAATCAAACAAAGTGGCTGAATTAGATGTTGGACAGAATGATGACACCAATGATTCTCCGAAGATGCACCCATTAACACCGCATCAGCGACAAGAGCTAGAGAAAGTGATCTCACAATTTCCATCATTCGAAAAAGTAGGCTTAGGCCGCACTCATTTAGTCGAACACAGCATAGACGTAGGTGACGCCAAAGCGATCAAACAGCGACATTGGCCTGTATCCCCCGCAAAAGAAAAATTAATGTTTACCGAAGTAGAGAATATGTTGGCTTTGGATATCATTGAAGAGTCCAAAAGTCCGTGGAGCAGCAACTGCGTTCTAGTTCAAAAAGGAACTAAATCGCGCTTGTGTTTGGATTCTCGAGAAGTAAATAAGTACACCCGCAAAGATGCTTATCCACTGCCTCACGTAGATGGCATTCTCAGCAGGCTGCCTCCAGCTCGTTTCATAACCGGTCTGGATATGAAGCACGCCTTCTGGCAAATACCCTTAGAAGAGAAATCTAGACAATACACAGCGTTCACTGTGCCGAACCGGCCGTTGTATCAGTACAAGGTAATGCCCTTCGGGTTGTGTAACGCTGCACAAACATTATGCCGATTAATGGACCAAGTTATCCCTTCGCACTTGCGTACGCGAGTTTTCGTTTACTTAGACGATCTTTTAATTTTGTCTGACAATTTCGAATCGCATTTGACATTGCTGAAAGAAATTGCAGAACATTTGCGACAAGCGAACTTGACTATTAATATAGCGAAGTCCAAGTTTTGTATGCAGGAAATCAAGTACCTTGGGTATATAATCGGAGACGGTCAACTTATGACTGACCCAGGTAAAGTTGTAGCAATCAGGGAATTCCCAGTGCCCTCTACCGCAAAGCAACTTAGGAGATTCTTAGGAATGTCTGGCTGGTATCGTCGTTTCGTCGACGGATACGCCGCTGTCAGTCTACCACTTACCGATTTGTTAAGAAAGAATAAACCTTTTAGTTGGTCCAGGGAAGCTGAAGGAGCCTTCAGACATCTAAAAGCTATGCTGACGTCAGCGCCAATACTCAGCGCTCCAGACTTCTGCAAGCCTTTCTTGCTTCTGTGCGATGCAAGTTTGCATGGTCTCGGGTGTGTGCTGGCACAAACAGACAAAAATGGAACGGAATTGCCAGTAGCGTTCATGTCCACGAAGCTATCCAAGGCACAGCGTAACTATTCCGTAACGGAATTAGAGTGCTTAGCCGTAATTAAGGGCATACATAAGTTCCGCGCTTATGTCGAAGGACAAGATTTCACAGTTATCACAGACCATGCTTCTTTGAAATGGTTAATGAGCCAAAAAGATCTGTCAGGAAGATTGGCTAGGTGGGCAATCAAACTTCAAGGTTATAGTTTTACCATCCAGCACCGAAAAGGCTCGGAAAACGTTGTAGCTGACGCTTTATCGCGACGAGATGAGAATGAGGTTTCAGAATTCGAAAGCTGTGGTCCAACCGTCGATTTGGAGTCTGAAGAATTTAATTCTTCGGAATACCTAGACTTGATTAAACATGTTAAAGAGAATCAGTCAAGGCTTCCTGATTTGAAAGTCATTGACAATTTTGTTTACAAACGCACTGAACACGCAAGTGGCGATGCGTGCCAGGAAGAGAATTCATGGAAACTATGGCTTCCGGAAGGTCTTGTTGCGGATGTTTTACATAGGGCACATACTCCTCCCGATGCAGCACATTGTGGCACAGGAAAGTTGATTGAAAAAGTAAAACGATATTTATTTTGGCCCGGAATGGTAGTACAGATTCGCCGATACGTTTCGAATTGTAGTATCTGTAAGATGTCTAAAAGCCCAAATAAAATATTGAGGCCGCCAATGGGAAAGCCTATGGTGTCAGATCGCCCATTTCAGAAATTATACATGGATATTTTAGGTCCGTATCCAAGATCCAAAAATGGCAACATTGGTTTACTCATCATTGTCGATCACAATACCAAGTTCCATTTCCTATACCCTTTGAAAAAATTTACATCTAATAATATCTGTAATTACCTAGAAAACTTTGTGTTCTTTTCTTTTGGAGTACCGGAAACTATCTTAACCGACAACGGCTCACAATTCAAATCTGGATCTTTCCGAGCATTCCTTACTCGCTTCGGAATCTCTCAAATCTGTACGGCTATTTATTCTCCACAAGCGAATGCTAGTGAACGACTTAACCGATCAGTGTTAGCAGCAATACGAGCGTATGTCGGCAAAGATCACGCGAATTGGGACCAAAATCTAAACGAAATAAGCGGTTCTTTGAGATCTACCATACATCGTAGCACAGGTTACTCCCCGTACTTTCTTTGTTTCGGCCAAAACATGGTCTTGAACGGAAAGGATTACGAACTCCTTCGAAAGTTAAACGTTTTGACCGATGACACGGCTTTAAAGAGAACAGACCTTTTGCAACTCGCACGCGAGAAAGCCAAAACAAACATGTCCACGTCTCACGACGAAAATGCTCGCAGGTACAATTTACGAAGCAGGACAACACAGTTGAAGCCAGGTGATAGTGTTTATGCACGCAGCTTTGCCCAAAGCAATGCGGCTAAGAAGTTCAACAGCAAACTCGCGCCTGTATTCACAAAAGCCAAAGTGAAGGCCAAATTGAGTCCGGCATATTATGAATTACAGAACGAAGTAGGAAAATCTATTGGTGTTTATCACTTAAAAGACATTCAGACTTAAGTATCTATGTTGATCTGTGAATTTCAGTTAACAATTCCTCGAGGTTCGACTCTCGTCATATTAACTGTGGTGTAGGGTACCGATAAACATAGAGACTTAACATAACTATTTTCGTTTATGCTATGCAATGTCCACGCACTTCAAGAGAGCAATTATCTCTTTGCGCTTCTTAAGCTAACTACCGTTTGATTTCCAATGAGGCGAATTCCCTCTCACCGCTCTCAGTAGTCTTCGTTTCGCTTGCACCCACGTTACTGTGTCTCGCTCGCACGCGCTTTCGTCGTTGCGATCGAGAGGACAACGCACAAAGCGGAGGAGTGAAAATCACGCCACTTCACCGTTGCATTAATTCCAGGCGACAATCGTCGTTTACCCTTTTGATTTAATGGAATTAAATTTGGCACGTACGCATTTTTAATTTCTGCAGCGAGTCACTTCTAGTTTTGCTGTGGATGAAAACGAACGTTCTTTTCTTCAAAGCCAATAATTGTGCTGGATAATAATTTTAAAGTGCGAGCTGTACACGCTGCAGTCAATTGACCGGCGTGGCACCATAAAAGCCAAGAAAATACTTATATTTTGTGCACCCGGCAGCAGCTATTAAAAAGGCAATACGCATCGAATCAGTTTGTGTGTTTTGCAAAAGTGAAAACAGGTGATAAATTTTGAGTGGCTAATATTGTGCTCCAATCTAAGTAGTGAATTTATTGTCTTTTAGCGTTTGGACGGCGTACGACGATTCTGGTCGGCACCGTCCATCGCGCTTTAGCTACCAACCCCCGCTAATTCGCCCCGCCTCAGTCGTCGACCCCACTCCGACTCAGATTACTGGAGTTAGCTGGTAAAAAAAAAGAATCAACCAAAACTCAATTTAGAGTAGTGTTGCTCCGACGCCCAAATTCGCATGGAATCGAACTGACGTAACATTATGAAGCAGTAGCGCAGTCGATTCCCATGGTATAAAATATTGTGTTCGGCAAATCGTGATGGCAGCGTGACGTAACAGAAGTTACAAACGTTTGAGGTTACGTCAAAAAAAAGACCCAGCAGGACAGGTCTGACTGCTAGCGTTTATGCTTGATCGTGGATTTTCGTTGGTTCCGGTTGCTGTATCGTAATGAATTTATTTTCTTTTAATTAATCTTGCGAATAAATAGATTCTAATTAGTTTTATAATTTCACCCGATAGATGATTAATGTACAGCAATCAGCAATAATGCTCTCGCTCTAACATGTGCTTGAATATATTTTCATCAACTTAAGCAGCAACAAAACATCAGCATCTTCGATGGGCCCACCGAACGAGCAACGATGGAGACAGTGAAGCTATAACAGCTAAGTAAATTATATTGTAATACATGGTATTTAAAAAAAAACCGTGAGTTATACTTGCAAAAAGGCAAGATATTTCATATGTTAAGCGAGTTTAAAAGATTTTTGCTGAAGCTTTAGAGTTTGTAGTTTTTTATAGAATTTAAAGTATTTAAATAATCAATTATATTTAATCGTAAGAACAGTTTCGAAGAATAATGTTAATCGAAAAATGAAGTTGTCGAAATCGCTGAAGCGTCATCCAAGAGATGTTATACTTTTATATTATATTAAAATAATTATTTGAATCTAATTATGGTTGAGTAATTATTATGGTGGTTCGTTGCAGTGTGAGAAGTCGCGTGAGTAATGCTTACTAATCCTTTATAAGAATTAGCCAAGGGGTGGCCCTAAATATAATGAAGGCGCTACCAAGGTAGGGTGGGTGTAGAATAGGGTATCAAACAACATCTTTAGTGCCCTAATAAAAGGTTACCTGAGCTGAGGCCCGTAAATAGTTCGTGTGGAATTTGAAGCAATATTTTTGATATTTTCTCTTTTGTAGCATATCTGCTAGTGCACTTAAACTTTATTTTAAATTGTAGTTGTATAGAGGGCGAGGAAGAACCCACACCCCATCCGACGAGCTAAGATCAGAGCATAGCTTAGAAGTGCACGCCTAAAAACAACCCTCAAAAACTAGATACATACACAAAAACCAGTTTTTCCAGCATATGTTGTGCCTACCCACCAACAACCTCCCCCCCTTTTTTTTTTTTTTTTTTTTTTCGATTTTATATTTTTTTAAATGACCTAAACGGCAAAATGATTGCAAGATGTTAAACTATGCATATGTACAGAGATAAATAATTATTTTGTTTTACTTTCATTAGAAACGCAAAAAAAAACATGTAGTTATCGCATTAACTGACTTTATTTGCCTATATCTTTTGAACCAGGCAGAATTTTCGAATGAAACAAAAAGTAAAACACTTGAAATATATTCTAAATTTAAATTAAAATAACATTAAAAATAAAAATAATACGAATTTGTTTTTATACTCGATACCGAAGGTAAAGAGTATATTGGGTTTGTGCAATGTCCGTCATGGTGTCTGTCCGTCTGTCCGTCTGTCCGTCTGTCCGTCTGTCAGTCTGTCCGTCTGTCCGTCTGTCCGTCTGTATGAACGCAACTTTTTTCCACACCCTTCAAGCTAGAGACTTGAAACTTTGCAAATGTCTTTATCTATGGCCGGGACAGATAAAGTGTCAAGATTGGGGTTATACGATAACTGGGAGGCTGGCAAATCGATAAATTCGATAACTCAAAATCGATAAATCCACCGTTTCCGCACACCCTTACAGTTAGAGCTACCAAATTTGGTAGGAAGATAGCTACTGGCATCCCCGAAAAAATTGCATCAAAAATTTTGGGGCCACGCCCACCCATTCCGCCCCCAGCCCCCCGCAGTTTGAAATCAGAAACGCCTATATCTACCTCAGTTTTTGAGCTACAGCCACCAAATTTTACGCCAAGATAGGTGATGACGATCCCCAAAAAACTGCATCAAAACTTTGGATGCCACACCCAGCCATACCGCCCTTGCCAACCCCAGCCGCCCCAACTGTTCGTTAAAAACGGGAATGCGTGTATCTTTCATGGTGTTTGAGCTACAGTCTCCAAAATCGGTAGGAAGATAACTGGTAGTGACCCCCAAAGATATCTTGGCGCCACGCCTACCCCAAGCCCCCCTCCCCAACTTTTTAAAACTTTGAGCTAGAGTCTCCAAACTTGGTAGGAAGATAACTGGTAGTGACCCCCAAAGATATCTTGGCGCCACGCCTACCCCAAGCCCCCCCCTTCCCCAACTTCTAAAAAACTTTGAGCTAGAGTCACCAAATTTGGTAGGAAGATTGCAATTGGCATTTCACAAAGATCTGCATCAAAATTTTGGATGCTACGCCCACCCAAAACCCCCCAGCCCCCTTCCCCTT
>JAEIFL010000296.1:0-204114 GCA_018901835.1 Scaptomyza graminum
GTGCAGAGAGCTGCAAAAATGGGTGATCGGTTAGCGTGAGTGATCGAAGCGAACATTCAGTTCGAATCACAGCCGATCGATTCGTACATGATTGTATTTGATCGAAACTTTTGTATGAGCAGCAAAGAGTGATCAAACATTTTTGTCGCAATCAGTTCGCTCACGATCAATGTTTGATCATGATCGGGCGGCTCGACTCAACCTGAGCCGAACTTGTCGTGCACTTGCTCTTGTTCTTATTTTGTTAATTTTAAGCATTACTTTGCTTTTATAATGTTAAGAAACAAATGATATAATATGTTTTTAATGTGTTTTTATGCATCACAACTTATTTCCTCAAAGACACATACATACATATTTTTAAAGGTGCTGGTTGAAATAAGCAGAAAGCCACAGCCATACAGTGACTAACATTTTACAACGCAATTTTCGATCTGATCGGTTCACTCACAATCTATTCAATCACAACATGCTCGAAATCTGAGTTTCGATCATTCGTTCGAGCCGATCGTTGTTTTCATTCCGATTATTTTCGATCATCATACCCGAACCTAAAATTCAGTTGCGATCAGGGCGCAGAGCAATCATGCCAAACGAGTGAACGAAACGAATGTTGTGATCGAATTGATCAAACATGTTGTTACGAAGCGTTTGAGTGGTTGTGATCAGAATTAAGCGAGTTTGATCGAACTGATCCGATCATGATCAAAGCAAAAGCAGCTCTCTGTCCGGGAGTCATTCATGCACTTTTTACTATACCGATACCAATTGCCTGCTGGAGTGCTGTATGCTATCTTATAAGCGCTTGAGAAATTTTTTGGTATTTAAAGGGTTTTTAGTGCTAAAAAAATTAATGAGTGTTCGAACTCACTAACGATGTGTTAACAATTGCAAAACCATTCAAATTTACTTTTTGTTTTGCTTTTGACCGCCACCAGCAGAACAACAAAGCGCGCACATGCATACGCATAAATACGCACAGACACACACAAACACTTACAAACAAACATAACGAACTTCTTTAATAAGTGAATGATGGTGTGGGATACCCTACCTAGTTCATTTGCTATATTAATTGATTAATTAATTAATATTATTAAACTATTTTTAGTAATTTCTCAATTGTTTGCTAAAGGCCTGTACGCAGCAGCCCGTACAGCGCCAGTACTGTAAAAACTTCATATAAAAAAAATGGTCTCGTACAGCGCCAGTACAGTAATAACATTTTCAAGTCCGCAGCATTTACTCTCTACGAGCCGTACGTAGTGTTGGATAATGAAACTGTAAAAATCTTATGTTAAATTTGTACGACTGTAAATAGCGTTGAGAAGCTATTTACGGGAGTAAAACAGCGCAAAATGTCTGAACGCAAGTCGCGCTACAAAAGTTTTGAAAATGATGGGGACAAATTCAGCGTCGGCCAGACTTGTGGGACTTAACCAGCAAGCTACATTTTAATAAGAAGCGTCCCTTTTTTTTTATAAGTGCCAACAGTATGGTGTTGGTTGTGCACATTATTACAAATAAATTTTGTTGTTCGCAATCCATTTTACTTTAATTAATTTATTTGCCCAAATGTAAACAAACGACAAAACACAGTTGCATTTCCGATTTATTTAAATGAAGTAATCAACCTACCGCCACAATATGTGCATTTTTCAACACTTATCGTTACAGCCCGTACAACTCATGTATTACTGTACTGGCGCTGTACGGGGCTGCTGCGTACAGCCCTTAAGCGCCAACTTATTCTTATTAAGTATGCAATTATTGCATATATATAATATCCACAGTAGCACTTACATATATAATATTAGGGTACATAACATTCTTCATTCGTCAGTTCATTTTCTTATTACAGAAGTCCGCTATGTTTGTCTGTAAGTGTGTGTGTTTGTTGTGTCTGTGCATTCACGAAGAAGCAAAACAGAATTGCCTTGGACGAATGATGTTTCTGCATACCCTAACAAGCTTATTTACTATATTTATCAATTAATCAATTAATATTATTAAACTATTTTAGTAGTTTCGCAATTGTTTGCTAAGCGCCAACTTATACTAATAAAAGTATGCATTTATAGCAAATATATTATTGAAGTACACGTCCTCAATAACACTTATAATTTATTAGTGTATTCAACAGTCATCATTCTCTTTGCTTAACAGCTGCATGCCCGGGCTGGGGCGCTCTGCCGCTGCACAAAGCACTAATACCATCATACTTACTTTGAGCAGAGAAAAAATTTTTACAACAAACACATACTATTTGCTATACTAACGCTTAGTTACGCGTAACGCTTTTTTTGAAAGCGTCGACGCTGACCATGTGTGAGGTAACGCGGTGTGAGGTTTGCATGTATTGTACCGAGATAGTTGCGCTACCCGCGCCTATAGATGTTAACACATCAAAAATTCAGTCAAGTCAAAAAATTCCCGAGCTTGTACGAAGGAACGCAGAGACAAAACCACGAGTATACTCTTCTACTTCTGATATCGATTAATAAAAAATATGTATTTTTAAGACTTACCTCACGTAATTTGAATGGTATTTCCGTTATATTTCCTCGAACGTTAATCTGACGGAGTAGAATCACTTTTTTAAGCTCATCTGCCTTTAAGCCTAACATATGAGATAAAATGACAATAATATCTTTATCCGCCTTTGATAAGTCGCATCTTTCTCCATCAATGTCGATTAATTCCATGTTCCCAAGCCAAAGGATTGAACTTAACACTCTAAAAATACTATCTATAACCGATTGTGGAACTTGCAAAACCGTAAGTGCCATTGTTAACTCGTTTAATTTATTTGATTCGTGGTAGATGTCTATTGCAATATCTTCCGAAGTGTTAAGGTATTTATAAAATTCTGGTGACTTCAAATATAATGTCTCTGCCATTTTCTTATTTGTTTGACCTTGAGCTACTAATTGATACATAACGTGGTAATTTCGCTCTCCTGGACATTGAAATGTTATCCGTGATTGCTCTAGCAAATAATCTTGTATGACACATCCTTTGATGCAGTGCTTATCATCAAAGCAGACTTGCATAAATTTTCCAAACCGTGAGCTATTATCATTGCTAATAGTTTTGGCATTACCTAGAAGCAAAAATTAATATATGATAAAACACTCAATTTGAAACAAGGGAAAACGTTGCAGTCGGGCGCAACCGATGCGGCATACTCGAAAACTGCACTGCGAAAAACATATGTTGATTTTTTCTTAAATTATAACAGACATTTTTGGAAAAAGAACCGTTTGTTCATATTGGTCCATTATAAGAACATTGGTTCGTTAATTTGGTACAAGTGGAACACTGTTCATAAAATATTAACGCATCAACCACCGGAAGCTGAGCTGAAGTTTTGTTAGTTAACCACAACAGCGCAATTGCTAAGGCGTCCGCATGGTAAAGGTGAGGTCTCTGGTTCGTGTCGCGTCAAAGATATTGGCTTTTTGTAATCGGTAAGTTTTAACAAATAAATTTAAATTATATTTATAATATTTCTCTAGCATATTAAAGGTATTTGGTATACATACTTATAAACTACTAGTAAGTGCCCCGCTTACTTCGCTGCGCGGATAGTTTATATAAATTTTAGCAACAGAATATATAAAATAAATAAATTAGAAAATATTTCACAAAATATTAAAGCAAAGTATTTAACATTCTCTTTTCCACGCCACCATTGAGGTAGAGATTGGCAAATTGATAAATTCGATAACTCAAAATCGACAAATCCACCTATTCGGCACACCCTTACAGTTAGAGCTACCAAATTAGGAAAAATAATGGTGCCACGCCCACCCATTCCGCCCCCAGCCCCCCCGTAATTTTTAATCTGAAACGCATATATCTTCCTCAGTTTTTGAGCTAGAGCCACCAAAATTTGCGCCAAGATAGGTGATGCCGATCCCCAAAAAACTGCATCAAACGCCCACCCATACCGCCCTAGCCAAACCCAGCCGCCCCAATTTTTCGTTAAAAACGGGAATGCGTGAATGTTTCATAGTTTTTTGAGCTAAACGCCCCCAGCACCCTTAACCAACCTTTTACAAACTTTGAGCTAGTGTCACCAAATTTGGAAGGAAGATAACTGGTGGCATGCTTATCTGTATCAGAATTTTAAAGGCAGGTTTCACCCCTGCCGCATCCATACCCCTTTGCAATCAGTCCTCTTTTTACCGGTTTAAATACTGGTATCGAGTATAGCGCAGTCGATTGCGTCCGACTGCAGCGTTTTCACTTGCTTTTTATTGTGGTTTCCTCAGTAGTCCTTATCTGACTATATATAATGTTGCTTCAATTATTAAGTCTAAAGTCGACTTATTATTATAAACAAAACAAATTAACAACTAAATTTAAAGTAAGTATTATAAATAAATACTTCAAAATATGTCCAAAATTGACTTCACTGTACAACGTGTAAGCCACTGACTGCGTGATCTGAGTTTTATCGTTCTTGCGTTTTGTCTAAGTTAAGCAAGTATGCAAATACACCCCCACAACATTTTCTGGTGCGCCAAATTTTTCTAGACGCACCAAGTTTTGCTTAGTTGTTGTTTTTTTAAATCAATGACACCAACAAAAAGTAGCAGAGCGGGCCGAACAACAGTGATACCAATTTGGCCTTTTTCCGGACAGATCTGTCCTGTTTTTAAGTGATTTGTCATTTAAAAATATCAAACATCCCCTATCCGAAAATCTGGCCTTTTTTCAGATTTTATTTGATTCATTTATTTCAATCTTTTTTTCAAAGTTTTCTTTAAAAACAGTGTTGTATCCGATCTATTAAAAACAGCGATCTTTTTAAATCGGTGTGGCATCCTTTTTTTTTACATACTTTGTATGTATTTTCGATATCATTTGTAATCTAATGTACAACAAAAGTGAAAAATAAAGTTAAATAATGCCGAAAGATTCGTACAAACAAAAATTTCGTGATTGCTGGCTACAGCAGCCAGATTTTAAAGATTGGATAAGCCGCGATGAAGCGCACACCGGTAAGGCATACTGCAGATACTGCATATGCAGTCTTAATAGCAAAATAGATCACATTCGCGCGTATATGGCGACAAAAAAACATATGCAGAACGCTTTGTGCCTCGCACAAAAAAGCATAATTTGTTTTAAGCCGGCGGATTGTCCCCAATCTTGTCACCAGGAAGCTGTATTAGCTACATATGTTTATGTTTATTATCACCTCACAAAAATTTTGGAGCCACGCCCACCCATTCCGCCCCCACTCCCCTGCAATTTTATATCAGAAACGCTTATATCTTCCTCAGTTTTTGAGCTAGAGCCACAAAAATTTGCGCCAAGATAGGTGATGACGATCCCCAAATAACTGCATCAAAATCATTTGGTTGCCACGCCCACCCATACCGCCCTAGCCAACCCCAGCCGCCCCAACTATTCGATATGTTTCATAGTTTTTGAGCTAAACGCCCCCAGCACCCTTCCCCAACCTTTCACAAGCTTTGAGCTAGAGTCACCAAATTTGGTACGGAGATACCAAAAAGATCTGCATAAAAAATTTGGATGACACGCCCACCCATACCGCCCGTGACCCCCCAGCCGCCCCATCTTTTCGTTAAAAACGGGAATGCGTGTATCTTTCATAGTGTTTGAGCTAGAGTCTCCAATTTTGGTAGGAAGATAACTGGTAGCGACCCAAAAATATATTTTGGAGCCAGGTCCACCCATACCGCCCCCAGCCCCCCTTCCCCAATCTTTTACAAACTTTGAGCTAGAGTCACCAAATTTAGCAGGAAGATAGCTGGTGGCATCCCCATCTGTATCAGAAAATTTTTGAGGCAGCTCACTCCCCTGCCGGATCTGTTTCCCTTTGCAATCAGGCCTCTTTTTACCAGTTTTAATACTGGTATCGAGTATATCGCAGTCGGTTGCGTCCGACTGCAACGTTTCCACTTGTCTGTGTTTACTAACAACAAACAGCTTGTAAATTTTCTTGATTTCGCTCTCCAGCACGTCTCCCGCTTTGTCCGCTCTTATCAGCCGTAATTGCGGTAACATGTAAAGATGCATCTGCATATTCGCTCACGCTCTCTCACTCAAGCGCTCTTTTGATTTTAACCGTTGTATAGTGCTCATTGATAGTTACCTTGTTAGTAAATTTATTTACATATTTGCTTGCTGCAGCAAAAATTGCAAATTGGTTGGAACATCCAATCAATATTTTATTTTATGTGGATTGTGCGACAACATGATCTACATGAAATGTGTTGGCTTCACTGCCAAAATCAGGGACTGCTTAATTGCAGACACAGGCCACAGGCCTTAAATGGTATTGTGAGTCCTGTAATGAGGTGGTGAAAGATAATTCAAAATTCAAGAGGCAGACTCAGGTAGGCTTCAAAGCTATACATGTTGCATTTAATGCACTGCATAATTCTTTCATTGAGCTTGAGACAAATTTCAAAAATGTCAAGGTTACGACTGAATCTCCGAAACGGGTTAATCCGCCTACTATTCCACCTATCCTGCCCACAAAGCCCCTCCTGGTACCCAGCATTAATATACCTAAGGCAAGCCCATTCATGATATTTAATTCGCCGGCTAGAACTATTACTAATAACCTTTCTTCTGATCCTTTGCATGAAATCGGTTCAACAGCCTGTGCGCATATTGATCCCAATGCAGGTACAACTGGGGCTCACAAGCCTCTTGTTGTTGTGCCCTAAAATAATTTTATTTTCGTGTCTAGGCTAGCATCCGATACTTCATCGGATGATGTAAGTGCCTACATTAAAGGTAAAATTGATTCTCCACGTATGTATTTTTGTGGAAAAATTTAAATTCAAACAGAGCCGAAGTACAGTGAAACTTCGATAACTAGTAATTGAAGGGACCACAAAAAAAAATACGAGCTATCGAGTTTTTCATGTTATCAAGCTTTACGACTTATCGAGGCAACATACAGAATATACGAATTATCCAGTTTGTTATTTTTATACTCGATACCGAAGGTAATAAGTATATTGGGTTTGTGCAATGTCCGTCATGGTGTCTGTCCGTCTGTCCGTCTGTATCAACGCAATTTTTTCCACACCCTTCAAGCTAGAGACTTGAAACTTTGCAAATCTCTTTATCTAAGGCATAGTAAATTAAAGTATCAAGATTGGGGCTTTACAATAACTGGGGGGCTGGCAAATTGATAAATTCGATAACACAAAATCGATAAATCCACCGTTTCCGCACACCCTTACAGTTAGAGCTACCAAATTTGGTAGGAAGATAGCAACTGGCATCCCCGAAAAAAATGCATCAAATTTTTGGATGCCACGCCCACCCAAACTGCCCTAGCCGCCGCCAACCAACCTAACGCTTCGCTAACGTGGTGTTTGAGCTAGAGTCAAAAGTCGAGTCCAAATTTGGTGCGAAGATAGCTGGTAATGACCCCCAAAGATCTGCATCAAAGTTTTGGAGCCACGCTCACCCATTCCGCCCCCAGCCCTGCTGCATTTGGAAATCAGAAATGCCTATATCTAACTCAGTTTATGAGCTAGAGCCACCAAATTTTGTGCCAAGATAAGTGATAACGACCTCCAAAAATTTGAATTAAAACTTTGGATGCCACGCCCACCCATACTGCCCTAGCCGCCGCCAACCAACCTAACGCTTCGCTAAAAACGGGAATGCGTGTATCTTTCGTGGTGTTTGAGCTAGAGTCGCCAAATTTGGTGCGAAGATAGCTGGTAGCGACCCCCAAAGATAGTTTGGAGCCACGCCCACCCATACTGCTCCAGCCCCCCTTCCCGAACCTTTTACAAACTTTGAGCTAGAGTCACCAAATTTGGTAGGAAGATTGCAATTGGCATTCCACAAAGATCTGCATCAAAAATTTGGATGCCACGCCCACCCAAAACGCCCCCCAGCCCCCTTCCCCACCTTTAACAAACTTTGAGCTAGAGTCACCAAATTTGGCAGGAAGATAGCTGGTGGCATCCCCATTTGTATCAGACAATTTTTGAGGCAGCTTACACCCCCGCATCCGTACTGCTTTGCAATCGGGCCTCTTTTTACCGGTTTTAATACTGGTATCGAGTATATCGCAGTCGATTGCGTCCGACTGCAACGTATCCACTTGTTTTAATTTAATTTTACGAAGAAAACAAATTGATGTGATAGTAGATGGCACAATACCGAACCTTTTCGCATTTTCTACTTGTTTTTCACCATTTTTTAAGGCAAGAATAATTTTTTGATTTATTTTGAATTGGGAATATGGTGCACTTCCTCGACATATTGCGTTTCAATTAAAACTAATCCACGCTAGTTGCAGAAAACAAAGCAAAGGCTATGAATAAGCGTAACTGTAAAATAATAACGGTTAAAAAATGTACTACGTTTTCGTCTCGTACGGTATTTTGTGAAAAAAAAAAAAAAATAAAATAAAAAAATAAATAAAAAATACGAGTTGTAGAGGCTTTTGTGGAAAGAATACGAGTTGTAGAGGCTTTTGATAGAAAATGTCTCAAGAAAAATACGACTTATCGAGGGGACCAAAATGCATGCATTTTTTACGAGTAATCGCGACTTTTTCAAGGGACCGAAGAAATACTATGAATTATCAAGGTTTTTCGCTTATCGAGGCTACGAGTAATCGAAGTTTCACTGTATATCTTCTTTTAAGTTGGGTGTTCCACCTGAACTTTTCTCAACACTTTGTTTTGAAAAGTTTTGGCCGCCACAGCTCGTCGTGAAAGAGTATGTAAATAGGCGAAGTAATAATAATAATGGTGTTAGGATCAGTAGCGCACCGTCTGTTGGCCTCCCTGTTGCCTCCACCTCGGTGGCAAAAAACTAACAAACGTAATTTGTTTGGCCTATCAAAACGTTAGAGGCCTTAACACTTAACTTGCTAAATTATATGTTAATAGTTTATCATTTGATTCACAAATATATGCTTTCACAGAAACCTGGTTAAAACCCGATATTTCTGATTATTCCGTTTTTCCTTCTTAATACAGATGCGATCGCACTTCCCGCAAGGGGGACGGTGTTCTCATTGCTGTTGACTCATGTATTTCCTCTGAACAGATTCATTCTCAGGATCTTCCGGACATAGAGTTTTTGTGTGTTAAAATATTACTAAGCGGCCGTTCACTTTATGTTATTCGTTCTTATATTCCTCCTTTTTCTGATATTAACATTTACTCATCCCATTTGAGTGCCCTGCAACTTGTTTCGTCATTGTTGACAGATATGGCTAATCTGATAGTGGTTGGTGATTTTAATCTGCCGCATGTTATATGTGAATGACACATCTTCGGCGTCATTACCAGTCACTTCTAATGATTTTATCGATGGCCTACTGGAGTGAGGCCTATCGCAAGTTAACAGGGTGCATAACTGTAGTGGTAGAATTTTGGACTTGATATTTGTTGCGGACTCAGATTGCAGTAATGCTAGTAGAATACCCCTTCTAGTGATTCCGGAATATACCTACCATCCAACCTTAGAATAGAGGTCGCAGCAATCGATAGTCGTTGCCATCGATAATGGGCGATTGTTTCTTGAAAACCATCGAAATTTATTTATAGTTTTCGATAATTATAATTAATAAACATATTTAATCCTGAATTTCCAACCTCAGGGTCCGACCCAACTTAACTCTTTTATTCAGTTATGCAGGTTTACTTTATTTAAAATATTTACTTAAATGTAGTGGATGATAAATGTCTTAGGGCTGGGTATCAATATTGACAAATCGCCTGGATTTTGTATTGTGTTCGTCTGTCTGTTATTAATCTGCCAGATTTGCCAAAGATGCGTTCTGATTCAACGGATTTTGCTGGGTTGCATAAGTACTTAGGAATGCATTGTTTTATTGTAGAAAATAAAACATCACATATTACACCTAATTCTGTTTTTCGGTTTTTGGTTCCAGAAAAAACCGTGTAAAAAAAGACACTATCATCGGTGGAATAATTTTGAACAATTTACAATTGCTCGACCAGTAAACTTGCTAATATCCACAAAAAGGGAATTCCTTTTAATTTGTGATATGAACATATTACAAATATTAAATCTGGCAAATAAAATTTCAGCCAACAAAATTTTGATCCGTGCTAAATGGAATACGTCATGTATAAATATTTAAAAAAAAATTATTTTCAAACCATGTTATTTCAAAATCCTGTAAAAACATAATAAGGTGTACTTATTAGCATATTTTTTTTTTTTTCGAAAATGACAGTTGGTCAGCGTCTTCTTTTATGTTGGCGCGTTCAAACTATTGACGTATAACTATTATACCGTCTGAACGATAACTTTTTGATGTTCCGCTTATGCGTTTATCAATAAATTCAAGCAACGAGGAAGGGCAAGGGCTAATGGATTCGGACATTGTACTACTGCAGTGTTGACTTGTGCACAAAAACGCACCACTTTTTGCTCTAAATAAACAGAAGCATGATCTGCATTGACAGGTAAATCAAAACCGCCTTTTTGAATCTTGGATCAAGTGGAAATGAAATCAGGAAAAAAAAAACTATTGAAAACAATCTTTAGTTGCTTTTGCCCTCGATAGTGCCAGCGATAGTATAAAACCATCGATAGTCAGATAGTACCATCGATTGTTTGCGAACTCTAGGCTGCACCACTAATTGAATATGGGCATTAACGATTTATAAATGAATAACATAATATCGTTTATATTTTGAGAGGGTGATATATAAATAGCAAATAATACAATATTTAGACCATGTGGCAATTTGAATTCCGCAGAACATATGTCTCCGATGTAATTTACAGATTGTGATAGATCACGTATTGTTGTTGAAGGTGTTACAGAATTCTGAGTATCAGATTGGTTATGGAGGATAGCAACTACTGCGGCGCGGAGAGTTGGGTGCTTATATTTACTAATGTATGTATTCGAAATTGTCGATGGAAACTTGTTCGTCATTGTTGAGCCATGTTTCGATTACAAATATTTTTTGAAATTTTTTTTTGAACAATATTGTCTATTAAGTTAACATTATGCATGCTAAATGTGCAGGTATTAATGCGCGTGAGTGTGACAAGATTAATGCTGTAGCCAAAAAGGGCTGTGGCGGCATGCGTTGGTCATGCCCTATATGCATTGATAAGCAAATTGATTTCTCTAGTATGTATAATTCTGTGAGAAATCAGTTTTTAAAACTAAAAAAGTCGGCAAATATGCTTATGACTGACATTGACTCGAGTTTGGATTTTCTCAATAATTTTAAATTTGAGTCATTGTCTAATCGCCGTTTAGAGTCAGAATTTTTGAATGTTCCTGTAATGTCTGCCCCTTCACCCTCTTCATCTTCATTCATGCCTGGTAATGTGGAACTGTCTCCAATGTTATCCTTGTCTCCAAATCCAAGCGATTGTCTGAATATTTCTCCTGTTGATTCCCCTGTTGTTAATAATATTGTTCCGGTTTTGGATCCTGCCCAGATCATCACGATAAATAGTGATCTATCTGTCCCGGTACCCCAGCCACCTCCTATTTTAACAGTAGTGGCTCCTCGCAAGCAAGTTTTTGTGTCGCGACTTTCCGCTGAAACTACTTGTGACTCAGTTGCTGCTTATATTGCTAGCAAAACTACAGCAAGTGTTTCTATTACGAAATTTAACTTTTCTTCTCCTCGCGAAATATCTTCTTTTAAAATTAATGTCTCTCAAGAATTGTTTCCAATTATCTGGGATCCCAAATTTTGGCCCCCTCATACGGTTGTTCATGAGTTTTTGCCAAAAAAAAAAGAAATCTGCCTGTACCTGTTAACCTCCAAGCTGTATCCTTTTCAACTATGAATTCTGTCGATCCAAAAAACTAAATTCTGACGAAATATCTATTATTTATCAGAATGTTAGGGGTCTGGTTTCAAAACTTAAAAAGTTGTTTTTTGAGTAGCTTTTCACTCCATTCAGATATAATTTGTTTGACTGAAACGTGGTTAAATCCAAGTATATCTAATTGTGAACTTTTTTCAAATAATTTCATTGTCTATAGATCTGATCGACCGTCTCGCCGAGGTGGTGGTGTATTAATTGCTGTCAAAGCTACTCTCCAGTCGGAACTGTTCTGTTTTACTTCTGTTAGTGATGCTGAGATAATCTCTGTTAAAGTAACTCTCCCCTCACATACTGTTTTTATCACTTGCTCCTATATCCCTCCTTCTTCTGATATTCAAGTTTATTTTCAACACCTTACCTATATCAAAGAAGTCTCTACTCATGTCCGTGACAATGATATTTTTATCGTACTGGGTGACTTTAATTTACCCATCATATTCTGGTCTTCATCCGACAATATAAATTATCTTGTGCCATCTGCCCAGCATGACTTCTTAAAAGCCATGCTTGACCTTCCATTATTTCAGATGCGGTTGATATAAATATTGCACTGAAATTTTTTTATAGCACCTTAAATTCTCTATTGGACGAATGTGTCCTTAACTCTACTCCGTTGTCCGTCTCTTCTAAGCCCCCTTGGTTCACTTCAAGACTATCGTCTTTACAAAATAATAAATCTAAATATTATAAAAAAAAATATAAAAGGTCTGGCTTGAGTGCTGACTTGGCTAAATACATTATAGCCAAGTCAAACTTTCTTCTCCTGAATTCTCAGTGCTATGAGAATTATCTTATTCGTTGCAAACGGCAATTTACGTTAAATCCTAAACAATTTTATAATTTTGTCAATTCGAAGCGAAAATCTTCCACTTTGCCGTCTTCTTTCATGCTTGGAATGGTTAAATCTAGCAATGATAGCGAATCCGCAAATTTTTTTGCTAATTTTTTCAATCGACTTACTCGTCTGCATCCCCTATTAACAAACCTTACCCTTATAAAATTGCTTCTACAAATTCTATTCCTGAACCTATCATCTCTATGCCCACTCTGCTTTCTACTTTAAATTCGTTAAAGTCTTCTTACTCTCCTGGGCCTGACAATATACCTAGTTGTCTTCTTAAGGAGTGTAGTGCTTCTCTTCTTCGCCCATTGCTTAAGCTTTTTAATCTATCCCTTGAATCTTCTGTCTTTCCATCCCTTTGGAAAGAATCGCTTATTATCCCTCTTCACAGAAAAGGTGGGAAGTCCAATATTGAAAATTATAGGCGCATTGCAAAATTGTCCGCTATCCCTAAATTATTTGAAAAAATTATCACTTCGTCTTTGCAACATTTTTGCAAATCAATCTTATCCCCTGCTCAACACGGCTTCGTAAGAAATCGATCAACTATGACCAATTTATAAGAATTCACAACCTTGGTACATGATGCTTTCCTCTCAAAAATGCAAACTGACGTCATTTACACGGACTTCAGCAAAGCTTTCGACTCTGTACACCATGACCTTTTACTTCTCAACCTTGACCGTATTGGTTTCCCTCCTTCTCTTTTATCTTGGATTACTTCTTATTTAAAGGGTAGGACACAAACAGTCCTCCTAAGACGGGCTACCTTGAAACAAGTCCAGGTTACTTCTGGAGTACCACAGGGTAGTCATCTTGGTCCTTTACCTTTCTTTTTATAAATGATCTTCCTCTGTTTTATCACATTCTCGCATTCTCATGTACGCAGACGATGTGAAACTTAATTATTCCTACTGTCATTCGTTGAATCATACTTGCTTACAAAATGATTTAAATACAATGCAACTTTGGTGTAAAATGCAAAACCCATTGCTGAAGTCAACGTGCCGGTCGTAGTTCTGGGAGACTCTGCATTTAAATTTTCGACCACACTAATGAAGCCGTATCCGTTAAAGTGTCGCAGATGATGGCCAAAGACTTTTAATTATGCCTTGTCCAAATCCGAGAGTGGTGAAATGCTTTTGGACAGCTTAAGGCACGCTTTCGCAGAATCGGGGGTCTTGCAATCGATGCGACAAAGTCCCCAATATTGTAATGGCACAACTTTTTGAACGAAAAATAGTTCAATATCGGATAGCTGGCTTGAAACTGAGAATACACGCGAGCAGCCGAGCACAGCACAATATGCCATGACTATTATCCCCCAGCCGAAACAATCCGACGTGCGATATTAACATCACTCCAAAATAATACACAATAAAAAATATTATAATATTGGCAAACAAAAAACGACTTATTTATTCAAAATATTTTATAATTTTTTCAACACCTCCTCTTGAAATTTAGCAGTTGACTCTGCAAGCTTTTCTATGGCTTTCGTCAGCCCTGCAATAGCATTAGCTTGCGATTCCGCAATTCCCACCAACACCGCGTTACGCTCTTCATTTATAGCCGTCTCGGCCGACTTTGAGATTTTGCGCCTTTTGTTGGGTGTGGCCCCGCTTGATCCAAACGAGCACGACGTTCATACCTAACGTGGGTGAGCCGAATGACAAAGAACGCCGCAAGTCGGATATACTACTGTTCGAATCTTCTTCTTCACATATAATTGAATCTAGTGGTTCATTTGTCGCTCCATCGTCTTGCGTGCTCTCAAAGGCTATTGGGTTAATGGTTTTAATACACCCCAAGAACCTCTTCAGCTTTTCAAAATGATTCCACTTTGAAGGAGCGCCACCAGACGGTCCAATTATTTTCATCTCCTGCCTGTATTAAAAAATGAATAAGTTTTGTATACATTTACGCAATGTGTAAGTACTATTTACTTACCGAAACTTTCGTGACATGTTGTCTATTTTTGTTTTAACCTCCTTCCCTGTCAGCCCAGTGAATCCGTGCAATTTTATTTCCTCAGCCATTCGCGCGTATATATGCGAGTTGCGCTGTTGCGATCGGAGTGCATCCATATTGTTTTCCCATAATTCAATAAGCACTGTTTCGAACTGCTCTTCCCACTTTACAAACACTCTCTTGCTTATCGTTTGGTTTTCTGCCATCTATTAATCATTAAATAAGTTATTATTCAATTTAATTTGCAGAAAATTGAACTTACCTTTACAATATTACAAATCCGTTTGAATTATTTTTTTTTGTGTGTTTTTATTGCACTTTTTGACAAGCTGTTTTACTCAAATTGGCACTGTTTAAACCAAGTATCGATTACAAATTTCATAGTATCGACTATGTTAAAGTTCTGTTAAGCGCTCTGTAATGTTAACTTCTTGCATTCCCACTTGGTCGGTTTCGAACCAACTGGGAATGCAGCCAACCAACGGGGAATATTTGAATAAGATTCCCATTGTGCATATGGGCAATTCTCTGGTTTCGTTCGTGACGGTCGTACGCATTGCAAGTGGTAAAAAGGTCAAAATAAGACGGATTTTCAAAATTCCTTTTTCACTTTATTGTTGCTCTTGATTAGCCCTACAATTGGTGCTTAGGTTATTTTTGGGTAACAATTAGTTTTCGAGATTTTTGAAAAAAACCGACGAAAACAGAAGTGGTTTTCGCGACGAGCAATTCAAACTCAGATTTCAGCGAAAGTAAAAGCAGTATTTTGATGCGGTTAAATGATAAATGTTGGGAATTAAATAACCTTTAAAACGGCTTTTATTTTACGCGAATGCGACTTGTACTTTTTTTTTTAATTCAATTTAATCCAGGTTCGTTACGTTACGTAAGGTTCGTGACATTTTTTCCACAATGAAATTTATGGTGATCCGGTCGCTTTTTTTCGAAAATGTATAAAGAAAACTGCTTAAGAAAACATGTTTCAAGAAAAGCATCCAATACAATTTGTTTATTTATTTTATTTTAACAATTTTTATATATAGCAAAAATAAGGAGAGTTATAAACATAATTTTAATTCCGAGTATGCAGTTCTAGCTGCTGTTAATTCTTGGAATTGGTTAGAAAAAAAGTGTAATTGTGAAATACCATGTATGCTTTTCACTTCTTTCCATTTTTCATTTAACTTATACAATAAGGAATCATTTTCAATTTGTTCAGTCGACATAAACATCATCTTAACACCATAAATATTATTTTCTGCCAATCGATAAAATGCAAACGCATCTGCTAAAATAGTTTTTTGAGATTTTGTAACCTGCCAGACTTTTCTTTTAATTATTGCTCCGACTCCATCAACAGCTCCCTTGCCATGTGAAGTTGCAAAGAAGTTCCATTCTATTAATGAAAATCCTAATTCTTCTCTTACATCAGCTAAACTAGATAGTATATATTTGTTTTTAAACTGAGAGCAGCTCCCATCAGAAAAAATAAATACTTTTGAGACATTTTTAAAAGTCATATTAATTTCTTTTAGGATATTAATTAAAAAAATATAAACGTCGTGTTTGTTGTGTGTAAGCTTATCACTTATTATAGCAAATGATTGTTTAATTATTTCAGGGTTCCCCTCGGCCAAAGCTTTCCTCTCTTGTCTGTATCTTCGCATTTTTTCTATGTTTTTATTTCTGTGGTCTTGCAATTTTATTTGATCTTCCTTCAACTTTTCTCTCCACCGTTTGGCTTTCTCTTTGTTTTTTTCACTGCGGCTTTTGCTCATCTATATTCAAATATTTTTAAAAGTAATAATTTATAATAAACTAAAAAAAGAAAAAAAAATTTTTTTCACTTACGGTGACGTTCGTGACAAACTTTGAATTAGTATAAAAAACACAAAAATTAATATTGTTTGAAACTGTTCGTCTTCAAAATGTCTGTTTGCACACAAAATTTGATGCAATTCTTGCATGTACTTTCGATGCACTGACAACAAATGTAGCTTTTCGGTAACGTTCGATACAACGAAATATGCGATAAAACAACTCCAAAAAAAAACAGTTATTTGCTATCGCATAGTTCTTTTTGCATATATTTTTGATTATGTGTATCCACTGAGAGACTTAAGAGTGAAACACTCAATTCAAAAGCTCTCTCTTCAAGAATATTGAGAAGAACAAATGATGCAATGAAATTGACAAGACGTTAACATATGCACTTGCGCGACTTTGAACTTGCATTTTTCGGATTGGGTTATAGATAAATGTAAAATTTCTTTTGATTAATTAAATTTCATCAATTCTGAATCAAAACATGAAATAAGCAAGGCCCTACAATGAGTTTCAAATTTTTGGTCTCGGTTGACCTTTCTGTGGAAATGCCCATATGTGAATCTAATACAAAAAGATGGAACATCTTCGAATTCCAATTACATACTTGCATCTTGCTGTAGTGGAATCGGGGTATAAGTCACGCTTTTTTTCGGAAACTACTTCAACATTACAACATGTTTGATCAGTTTCAAAAAACTCAGTAATAATTTCTTAAGTTCCTTCTCTGATCGCTTCTCTTTCTTCTGCTTTGAATTAAAGAAGCTTATTAGCAGGAGGAAAAAGAAAAAAATATTTAAATTTTCCAAAACTAAATTATTAATATAAAACAACATTTTTTCCTTAAAAGCCTTGATCATTGAGATGTCTTCATCTTTGATCGTACATGTACGTATCAGCTCATGAACACGTTCGAACGTGCACCACAACTAAATGCACCGTTGGGTACTTATCTCCCTCAAGTTTTTTTAAAGCTAATTTTTTTCTTGAAGAATTAGAAATATTTCATTCCAATTGCTTCTAATTGAATGTAACACGTAGTAAAACGTATTCCAACGAGTCGGCGAATAACTTTTTAGGGTAACTGCAAAATTGGAATTTTGCCCAGATTTTTTAAAATACTTAACTATTTTAGAACTTAGCTTACAAATGATTGCTATCTCGCCAATTTCATCCATTGATTTTTTCAGCGTATTTTGCAAAAGGCGGTTAACGCAGAATAGGTGAACGTAGGGTTGAAATGCACTAACCATATTTGAACCACGATCCGTGACAACCACTGTCTTGTTGTTTAGAGTGCATCCAAATTTAGCCAATAAGTTAACAACCTTCCCAAGGACGTTTTCGGCTAAATGAAAATATAATATTTTTTTTGTGATAACTTTAATTAACTGTATAGATGCTTCAAACCTGTGTTTCTTTAATTTTCCATTGCTTTCATGCCCAACAACTTGCAGAAAATATTTCCATTCTTTACGAAATGCACCGTCAACGCCAAATAGGATTTTTTAAATAAGAGTTAAGAGTTTAATACGGCGTTACACTGGCACTGCTTATTTCAGTTAGTGCGTTAAGGGCAACAAGCTGCTTTTTTCCCATACAAAAAGTAGTGGTGACAAAAAGTTGAGTTAAGTTTAGGTGCAGTTGCTTGTACTCGATATACATTCGGTTTACTCAAAAGTGATGCCCATTTAAGTACATATATAATCGGCTATATTTTTGAACTATCACCACTTGATAAATGACAAACTTGATAAACAATAGAAATTGTCACAAATTAGCAAAAATGTCTCGACAAAACGGTAAGTTAACTGTTTTGTATGCTATACATTTTGAATCATTTCAACCAAATTATAGGTTCTGATAGGAGATTTGTGTGGTCAACTGCTGCCACACACACGTTGATTGAACTATGGCAGGAAAATATTGATGGATTTCGTGGACAACGCATATTTATAAGGAAATGGCGGAAAATATGAAAGAGTTTGGACCGTCTCCAGGATATCAAATGCTTCCCTTTCTAAGCGGAAGCTCTCCTTAAAAAATGCGTCCGAATTATTTGTGACTCTCCCAAAAACATCCATACCGTGGCTTGAATAATACCATTAAAATAATAGTTTAGTAAACAATGCTTAAGTTGAATCAACTGTATTTATCTCACAAGTGTCCAAATGTCTCGACTGCATGAATTCCTTAGCAAATCTAATGTTCCCGAAGAGATCCCACCCATATTCATTACACTCATCATCATTGCGTTGTTTTGCTCCATCGCAGATGCAATCATACATAATTTGTTATTATACATAACTTTAAAATTATGTTTAACAAAATTTTTCGACTTATAAAAACTCTAAGCAAAACACAGCTGTTGACGCTTAACCCGATAACTCACTTTTGAGCCCATGTAAACACCAATTCTGAGTTATTGAGTCGATGACGATATCGATAGCAAACTCACTGTAATGTAAACGCCCTATTAGAGTTATTTTTGATTTTTAAAATAAAAATTTGTGTATCTACCAATTCATGATGCATACTCTCGTTGTCTCCTTTTTCATTTATTCAGGGGTGCCACAGAAAACGTCAGTGAAATTTGATTCCGCCAGAAGCAAAATCGTCTTAAAATTTTCACGGTGCCACAGAACTCCGAGTGATTTCATTTACTTAGTGTGTGCACAAACCTTATCGGACTTGGCTGCTAAGGGCTGACACCACGCCAGATTAAATTAGCCAAGTGTTTGTTTAGCACCTTTTGTAGTATAAACATATCAGAATAAGGGGCTTTCAACTGGTTTCATATTTTATTAACATTTTTTAATGTTTTTGTACAGAAGTTGATTGTTTTTAGCAAATAAACACACAAGAAAACATTTAAATTTTGGCGGGAAAACAATTAAAAGATATTCGGCAACTCTAGAAGCTATCTCCCAACTGTCTGGCAACAATTTCCGCCTGACAGCAATGAGCTGTTCATAAATCATCCCCAAATTGTTTTAAAAAGAAGTTGTTTTAAATTGAATATGCCGTTAGCGAGATTATTGGCCATAGAAGAGCTCCGGCGGCAGAAAATTATGAAAGAAACCATGCAGCGAAGGCTTCTCAGATGCGCATCTGATCCGTTTTCGCATGTTGAGCGCGTTTTCTTCTTCTTTCTTTGTTTGTTTTGGCTCTGCCATTTTCCAGATGATGCCGCTTTTAAGGCGTTGCCACCTGGCACAATTACAGCTGACCACAAATGTGGGAGTTAGAATAAGACAAGTTGAATTGTTACGTTTTTAGTTTAATCGATTATCATTTATCATTTGTTATTACTATTTTACTTTGAATGCTAAACTGAATAATGCAACCCTGAGTTATTTTTTCGATAGAAGTGGCGGTGTAGCCGATAAGAAAAGCCGATGATGAGTGTGTGCTTCTTCTTGGTCGAATTGAACAAGCTGGTTCACCGACGTTGCTCGCGACTAAAAATATTATATAAAAACTATTACAATATGTTATGTTAAAATAAGCAAGAATTTATTATAAACATACCAAACTACAATAAGCTAAAGAAACATTAAATATACTTAAACCATTTAACACTCGGAAATCCTACAAAAATGGTGTCAGAAGTGGGATGCAAATGGATTTAAGTCGAACAAAGTGCGAAGCAAAAAGTGCGAGACAAAAATTCTTGCGAGAAATTGTGAAATACCTGTGTTTGTAATGCAAGGGTATTGAAAGACATTGTACGAGCAAAAGAAATATCAGATGCATTAACTCACTAAAGTTAAGTGCATCGTATTTCGCAATTGTTGTGAAATTTCCTGAAATTGGCTGTTGCTGCAGTGGCGAAAACGCGTGGAGCAAAAGCGTGTGTGAGAGCGAGACAGCGGATCGTTTATTGCGTCGCAGTTAGCGTAAAGCGCATAGTTGATCGAGACGTTTCTATTCTGGAAGGCATTGGCTGGATAGCATTGCCGCTAAGAAAGTACATCTGTGCAGTGGAGTGGATGTAATATGTTGTTGGTTTGTGTGGCAGAGGCTGTATAGCACAAATCCGAGCAACGAATATATGTACATCAAAGGCTGTTGAAGCAGAGCTACTTGGCAGAGGAAAGAACGTGAAATAACGGGAAATAGGAAGAGCACAAAGAAGACGAGAGCGTAGCTGAAAAGACCAAGAGCACAACGAAAGCAGAGTGTGTACCTAGAAAGGCGAAAAATACACAGCGAGCAGAGCGTTTAACTGGAGAGAATAGGACGACACGACGAGCAGTAACTGGATCGAACTGGATTGTGGCTTGTGTCAGATAAGTTTGTGTATGCGGTGAGCACAGGGTGTCTCAGAAATTAACAACTGTTGTTTCTTTTTGTAACTTTTAAATTGAATTTTGTACTTGATAGTAAAATTAACGTAACGTAACTTAAAGAAAAAATATTGATATATATCATTTTGAAGTACAACATTAACCATTAAGTTAAGTCAACTTCTAACTGTTAAAATCTAATTTTTATATTAAGTATATGTAAAGCGCAAGCAACGGCGACAACAAGATGAACAGAGATCAGATTTTGGTGTTGACGGTTGCCGCATTAAAAGAAAAGTTGTCAGAGTTGAATTTGTCAGTAGTAGGCAGAAAACCTACATTGCAGGATAGATTGCTAGAACATTTCGGACTAGGTATTGATGATGAAGCAGGTGACGATTCTGATAGCGCCGGATCCGAATCGATGCACACAGGTAGAAATATGGCTCTAGGGAGTAGATCAATATTTACATTGCGCGATATAGAAGATTCACTTTCCCAGTTTAATGGGTCGAGTCAACTTTCAGTTGAGCAGTGGATCCAGGAGTTTGAAGATAACGCAGAAGCTGTCCAATGGGATGATCTCCAAAAGTTTATATATTCGAAGCAGTTATTGAAGGGTGCAGCAAAAATATTCATTCGAAGCCAACATAGAGTTACAAATTGGATGTCTCTCAAGCAGACATTGTTAGCAGAGTTTGGCAAAACAATTTCTCTAATCGATGTGCACAGAATGTTGCAAAATAGACGAAAGCGTCAGAATGAAGACTATAGGGAGTATCTTTATAGCCTTATGGAAATTGGTAGCACAGTTAAATTGGATGAACCAAGTTTAATAGAGTACTTTATAGAAGGCATACCAGACTCGAGGAGTAATAAAAGTAACTTGTATCAAGCCAAAACACTTCAACAGTTAAAGGAGCAGATTTGCGTGTATGAGAAAGTTCGTAGTGGTCGCCCTCAAGCGACGATTACTAACAAAACTCAAAGTACACATGAAGAGAAAAAACACGATCAGGGCAAAGAGCAGGAAAGAAAGTGTTACAAATGCGGTGAGGCGGGACATTTTGCAAAATCGTGTAAGCAAGCAATAAAATGTTATAAATGTCATCAGCCAGGGCATAAAGCAAACAGTTGTCCGAGTGCAAAAACAGTTCAAAAAACCGAAGAAAATAATGCCAATACAATGTTGAACAAAGGCAATAGCGTTGGCAAATGTATTTTCAAACAGATTTCTAGTAAAGACGTTTCGTTCTCAGCATTGATCGACACCGGCTGTGACCTTTGTCTGATGCGTGCTGATGTGGTCAAAAAGATAGGAAACATCGAACTGGATGAGGAAAAGCATTGCTTAGTGGGAATTTGCAATAGCGAGTTAAGTACATTGGGTAGCTTTGTGGTTCCAATTGAAGTAGACGGAATATTGTTGTCAGTCCGTTTTCATGCTGTTAGAAGCTGCGATGTTAAATATTCGGCAGTAATTGGAAATACAGTGCTTGAATTTGTGGATATGATATTTTCCAAAAATTATGTAGAGTTTCGTCCAAAGTTGTCCGTTAAGGCAAACAAAGATGTAAATGAACAAAGTAAGCTACCTATCAGTGCAGAAGTCAACAAAAAGGAAGAAGAGTTCGGGTTTTTTGAGGAGTTCAAAGATATTTGTTTGTACGCGGCAGAGCTTGACTCTATCATAGACTTGTCACACCTAGAGGGTCCAATCGCAGGAACAGTTAAATCACTGATCAACGATTATACACCAGAAATGAAACGCAAATGTCCCATTGAAATGAAAATATTGCTGAACGATAAGTATCCAGTTTTTGAACGTCCGAGACGCATTTCCCATGCCGACAGGTCCACTGTAGATTTGCAAATTGAGAAATGGTTGAAGGATGGGATTGTTCAGCCAAGCATTTCAGAGTACGCGTCACCAGTTGTTCTTGTTTCCAAGAAAGATGGTAGCAAAAGATTATGTTGCGACTATAGACGTCTGAATGCGAAGATTGCTAGGGATAATTTTCCAATGCCCTTGTTGGATGATGTTATTGAAAAATTACAGGGACATAACGTTTTTACAACACTTGATCTCGAAAATGGTTTCTTTCACGTCCCAGTGGAGCCTGGTTCGAGAAAGTATACGTCCTTCGTGACGCACGCAGGCCAGTACGAGTTTTTATACGTACCTTTTGGGATATCCAATTCCCCAGCCGTGTTTTCACGATACATTCATGCAGTTTTGGTAGATCTCGTGCGAGATGGTACTGTTGTGACTTATATGGATGACCTTATTATTCCCGCCAAGGATATTAATGAAGGCATTCAAAAGTTTAACCAAGTTTTAAAAAGAGGTTCCGAATATAACTTTCAATTTAAGTGGAGCAAGTGTCAGTTTCTCAAGACGAAAATTGAATTTTTGGGATATGTTGTAGAAAATGGTACAATAAAACCGTCTGAAGGAAAAACTAAATCTGTCCGAAATTATCCGATACCACATGACCCAAAGAGTTTACAGCGTTTTCTAGGATTAACATCCTACTTTAGAAGATTCGTGAAAGATTATGCATTGGTAGCTAAACCACTCACTGATCTTCTCCGAAAAGACTCGAAGTTTAAGTTGGGTGAAGAGCAGCTTATCACGTTTGAGCAGTTGAAGATGGCCTTAATGAACGCCCCAGTGTTACGTTTATACAACCCGAAAGCTCAAACGGAAGTTCATACAGATGCTTCAAAGTATGGATATGGCGGTATGCTCTTGCAGAAAGATTCTGAAGATCAACAATTCCACCCAGTCCAATATTTGAGCCGAAAAACTAAGCCTGCAGAGGAAAAATATCACTCTTATGAGCTTGAGGTTCTGGCAATAGTGGAAGCCTTGAAAAAATGGCGAGTGTATTTACTTGGTATTAAATTTAAAATAGTTACCGATTGCAATGCCTTTGCAATGACTTTGCAAAAGCGTGGTGATATTCCGTTAAGAGTTTCACGTTGGGTACTATTTTTACAGGATTTTGATTATAGCATTGAGCATAGAAATGGCAGCAAAATGAGACATGTTGATGCGTTAAGTCGTATATGCTGCTTTATGCTGGAAGACTCACTACACCATAGATTGCAGCAAGCACAAGCTAAAGACCCTTGGATTAAGGCAGTGTTAGCCGTGTTGGAAAATAGCACATATGATGATTTTTATGTGATGCAAGGTATTTTGTACAAGGATCCCATTAAGGAACTTGTTGTAGTACCTTCGATGATGGAAGAGGAAATAATGCGAATAGCACATAAGCAGGGACATTTTTCAGCAAAGCGTACTCAGGAGGCGATTGAGAAAACATTCTATATTCCGCAGCTATCAGGGAAATTGCCTAAAATTGTTCAGAGTTGTATTGAATGCATTGTTTCGGTTGGTAAAGCGGGGAAGAAAGAAGGCTTTTTGACGCCAATTAGCAAGGAAGGGAAACCGCTGGGAACTTACCATGTTGATCATGTTGGCCCAATGACCCAGACATCTAAAGCCTACAATTATATTTTTGTTGTTGTCGATGCCTTCTCGAAATTTGTTTGGCTCTATCCAACTAAAAATACCACTGCAGAAGGAGTAGTAGATCGGCTTAAAAAGCAATCAGCTGTATTCGGAAATCCGAAGCGCATCATTTCAGATAGAGGAGCAGCGTTCATTTCTAATATGTTTAAGGAATATTGTGAGGTTGAGGGTATTCAACATTTAATGATAGCGACAGGCGTTCCACGAGGCAATGGTCAGGTTGAACGAATGCATAAAATTGTTATACCTATGCTATCGAAGTTATGCTATGAAAGCCCAAATCAATGGTATAAGCATGTTGATGTAGTGCAACAGGCAATCAACAACACACCTCCTAGAAGCACTAAAGTTTCTCCATTTAGATTGCTAACTGGAGTTGAGATGAGGATCAACCAGATATCTGTTTTGCGTGAACTTTTGGACGAATCGCAAATAAAAGAACTAGATAGTGAGAGAGAAGCTTTGCGTAAAGAAGCGCAAGAGAATATAAACAAGCTACAACAAGAAAATCGCAAAACGTTTGATAAAAATCGAAAAGCCGAAGTTAAATACAAGGTCGATGATTTAGTAGCAATTAAGCGAACGCAGTATGGCACAGGGATGAAGCTCAGGAGTAAATTCTTTGGTCCCTATAAGGTAATTAAAGTTCAATCTCACGGGAGATATGAGGTAGAGAAAGTTGGCGATCGTGAAGGTCCTGGAAAGACTAAAACAGTGGCTGAGTATATGAAAAAATGGGAGCCTTAGATATAGAATTATGACTGATGATCATTCGAGACGAATGAAGGTTCAGGATGGCCGATTGTGGGAGTTAGAATAAGACAAGTTGAATTGTTACGTTTTTAGTTTAATCGATTATCATTTATCATTTGTTAATACTATTTTACTTTGAATGCTAAACTGAATAATGCAACCCTGAGTTATTATTTCGATAGAAGTGGCGGTGTAGCCGATAAGAAAAGCCGATGATGAATGTGTGCTTCTTTCTTGGTCGAGTTGAACAAGCTGGTTCACCGACGTTGCTCGCGACTAAAAATATTATATACATAAAAACTATTACAATATGTTATGTTAAAATAAGCAAGAATTTATTATAAACATACCAAACTACAATAAGCTGAAGAAACATTAAATATACTTAAACCATTTAACACTCGGAAATCCTACACAAATGTTTTCACAAATTGCACAACAAGTAAAACAATTTTGAAGTCAAGTTTGTGTTTACTTCAAAGAGCTATTTTTTAATGCTTAATTAAAAGAAAACAGGAGTGGTTCCACAATATTTTTATTAAACACATTACTCCGAATTTATGCTTGAGAAATGTGGCATTACTGCATTGACTGCATTGAATTTGCTTCGGACTAGGTGGCAGCATCAGATTTTAGGGTTTTTGCGACGTTTTGTTTCCGCTCAAAACTAGTGAGCGTTTTGGTCTGTGGCACCGTGAAATAAAAACGGCGTGAAATTCGGGCGGAAGCGTTTTCTGTGGCACCCCTGATTAAAACGTTACTTAACACTAACAGTATTTATAACGCTAACGTGTCCACATGTCTTAACACTAACAGTATTCTTAACGCTGACGTGTCTATGTAACTTAACAGTAACAGTCTTCTTAACAGCAGTTCTACGACATATGCATATTATAGAATGATTTTATCAATAAAATCACCCATAATGCTATTTATAATACTTACATCAAACGATTCATCCATTTTTTCAATATACGGCACTGACGATTCCCTGAACTAAAAAGAAGAATGTTTTAGTGCACTAGCTGAACTCGCTGCATTTTGTAGTGCTTGACAGCAAAGGGAATTTATTTTTGACATTTCGCTTCAAAGAACGTTTCAAGCACTTTCAAGCACTGGAGTGAAAGCTCTTCAAATGATGTTGTGCTTGTTTTGATAAAAAGCTTTCACTGTTATGTTCTAGTTGAATAACAGCAAAACAATGAAGTACAGTGCTTGGAAGTACTGCATAGAACATTTGTCGGATAGAAGTATTTGTGCAGCTCTTTATTAGAAACAACAACTTCAAAAAAGGCTATGAACTATTTTATTTTATTTACAACTAGATGGCGCTGATACATAATTCTTGAGCGATGGTCACACTTATACATGCTGCAATAGAGCATTTGCTGTTTCACTCTTTCTCATTGAAATTTAGCAAAAGCTCTATTTGCCTTTGTCGCACTTATTAAGTTCTTACGGTTTTGAAAAAGGCTACGTCTCAGACGAGCCATAAGTATAACTTCAAAATTATGCAGAAACAGATTTTAAAAGTCACTCCAAGACAAGACAGTAGACAGAAAATTTCCTGCGCAGGAAAAGAAAAAGAGAACTTGCAAATGCAAACTTTAGAAAAAGCTTCTTAGAGAATGCGTCAGTACGGGTTATCAAACCAACGACTAAGGTGGAAATCCGCGACTTGGCCAGTTTGACAGAGGAAGAAGTTATTGCGGCAATTAAAGCGGCGGTAGGCGACGTATGTCAAGAGTTTCAAGTACATCTGACGAAGGTCAATAGTTCAGAGCAAAAACGAGCCATTATCACCATAGCAACAAAAGACGCATTAAAAATTTTAAAGGATCAAAATAGGGTGGACAAGATGCCGAGTTAAGTTATGTCTTTTCATTAAACGATGCTTCAAATGCCTTGGCGTGGGACACCTACAGAAGGACTGAAGTGGACCAGACCGGAGAGATGTCTACATGACTGAGCATCTCAAGTGGACATAAAATGAAGGGCTGCACGAAAGCGCCAAAGTGTTGTTAATGCACACAGGAAGGCCATATAGAGACGAACCACCTACCAGGAACGACGTAGTGCAATGCCAGATCCGGAAAGGCCAAAAAGTGATAGTTTTGATAACAAACCTACACAGAAGCCGAACAGCAGATGCTCTGCTATCCCAAATAGTCCTCGAACAGCAAGCGGATTAGGTTATAATCAGTGAGCAGTACAGGAATAAATCAAATATATGCTGGCTGGAAGATGAATCGACGACGGCCGCAATATGGCTCCCCGGCACAAGCAAGGCTGTTGTTCACAGCACAACAAAAGGAAGATGCTTAGTTCATGCACGTATTGATAAATACAACATAATGAGCTGCTACCTAACGCCAAGCGATGGCATCAACACCTCCGTTGAGAAAATCTATGACATCGACGACGCGGCGTCGCAAGTTAATGGAAATCTTGTCATAGCGGGTGATTTTAACTCAAGAGCAGAAGAGTGGTGCATGCCCTCCTCCAACTCAAGGGGTCATAAAGTTATAGATATGGCAGCAAGATTGGTACTTGTGGTCGCGAACGTCGGTTCAGCACCAACATTTAGACGACCAGGAACCATTGGTACAATCCCGGATATCACGCTTGTTTCAGAAGGACTCGCAAGACAAATCACAGATTGGAAGCTCCTAGATACCTACAATGAAGCGATCATGAGTGAATTTCCTTCATACTTAAAGAGCCATACGCAGATGACAGTACAGCTCCCGTACCGTACTGCACACATTGTACGAGCCGTAACGACCAGTTCTAAACAACGCACATATTGTGACTACTTTTTCTAAATAAATCGGAAATGCAGCAGTGTTTTTTAAAATTTAACTGAATTTTAAATAATGATTAACGAACAACGTACGCTACTTTTGTGTTTCTGTACAACAAACAAATTGCTACTGACGACTATAAAAAAAAAATCAGGCTGCAAATGCAAAAAAAAAAAATGGTAGCATTTTAGTAAACCCATGTTTGATGGGCACACCTGAAATTACCAGAGATTATGATTAACATAACCGAAACCACTCAAAAGACTCAAAGCAAATTCACCTTACAGATCTTTACCCGGGCAGTACGGGTCGGCTTTGTTGAAGAATAAAAATACATATGTTATTTAAATTGTATCATATGAATTAATTTACAAATTTTTATTAATTTCTTGTTGTGCAGCATTGACTGCCAAAACAATATGTATGGCGCTATTGGAGGTCAATTTTGTCAATATTTTCCGAAACATGTATAAGCCGGCTCTTGCCCGACATGTTGTTGCACTTTTTACGAGTCGTAAAGATATGTTCAGCATTCATTACTACCCGTACAACAGCCACATTTAACATTTTCATTCAACACTTATTTAAGGCCAGTAACTAACATACTGCGTACCAGGGTCTCGTAGTACTGTACGGGCGCTGTACGAGACCATTTTTTTTATATAAAGTTTTTACGGTTCGAGAGCTGTACTGTCACCTGCGTAGGGGCGTAGAAAGACGAACACTTGACGTCAATAAAATGATTGGGAGACTCAGATGGAATGTCAATCGGCTCAATAAGATCGTCTTCTTAATTGATGAAATAGATAGGCGAGCAAGGGTTGCACGCGAGGTAGACACTGTCGAAAAAACCATGACCATAATTAGAAAACCCTGCGATGCCGCAATGCCTAGAGCAGGTAATTCACACAGAGAGGACTGATGAAATAAAATGTTTTGGGGAGACTTGCATTAAGAATAGGCGCAAGCTCACCAGGGCAAGACGAAGAGGAAATTTCGCAAAACAGGAAGTACAGTACAAGATATCCAAGAAAGACTTAATATTGCCATACGCAATAGTAAGAAAGAAAAAATGGAAAGCACTATGCGACGACGTGAACATCGACCCATGGGGGCTGGAAAAGCTACGGAACAAGACCGCTACGCCAGATATTGAGGAAGGACAGATGGACAACATAGTCAAAACACTGTTTCCCACGCATGTTTCAAGACCCGTTAGGACAACACGACGAACGACGGAAGCGCAAATAGAGCTTTTCACCAACGAGGAACTGGCTAGGGCAGCAAAAAGCTTAAAGAACAAGAAAGCCCCAGGACCCGATAACATCCCCTCAGAAGTTCTGAAAGTAAGTGCAGAAGGTCGGCCAAATATACTGCTCGACATGTAAAACGCGTGTATATTAAATGGGAGTTTTCACGATACCTGGAAAGTACAGCGTCTAGTACTGATAGGAAAAAGAGACCCTACGACTCCATCCGCATACCGCCCTCTCTGCATGTTAGACACAGCAGGGAAACTCTTAGAAAAGCTGATTAAGCCCCGATTAGCAGCGGCAGTAGAACGCGCTGGAGGCCTCTCTCCTAAGCAATACGGCTTTAGACCAGGCAGGTCTACAATAGGAGTTGCCCAAGAGGTGGTTCATAAGGCGCTCAAGACACAACGAGGAAAACACTACTCGAGACCCATAGTCCTGCTAGCCACGCTGGATGTGAAAAACGCGTTCAATAGCGTCAGATAGACAGATATGATGGCAGCACTTGGGAGACGATCTCCCGGAATACCTGATGTGCATTATTGATAGCTACCTCAGCAACAGGAAATTAGTATACCAGACTAGCTCAGGCGAAAAGTGTATAAATATAAACTCAGGAGCTGCATAAGGTTCCATTCTGGGGCCGGAACTCTGGAACATACGCTACGATGAAATCTTCGGCATAGAAATGCCTGATGACACTTTTCTAGTGGGGTACGCAGACGACATAGTAGCAGTGATCACGGCGAGAAACACAGAATACGCACAGAGACAACTCACTCATGTGATGCTACGAGTCAAGGACTGACTGGACGCACACGGACTGCAACTTGCGACTGAAAAAACAGAGCTAATTCTTATCACCGGTAAAAAAATCCTGGTAGAAGTGGACATGAAAATCAACGATAGTAATATAAGGACACAAAGGGTGATCAAATATCTGGGCGTTAGACTTGATACAAAATTTACATTCTGGGCACATCTTCAGTATGTTCAATAAAGAGCAGCCGAGGCAATAAGAAACCTCAGCAGGCTTATGGCAAATGTCGACGGACCAACCCAAACAAGGAGAAAACTCTTAATGGAGATCAACAACTCTGTTAACGCCAAATTAGCGCAAAAGGCTTATGGCCGGGAGCTAACTAAGAATTTGTATAAGTAAAATGAATTTGTAGCATTAAGATATTGAATAGTAGAATTAAGACATTGAATTGTATTGGAAGTACGTACAGTGCATACTCACAGAAGCTTATTGCTTTTACATGTATGTTATATGTAAATATCGATATAGAAAGAGGAAGAGATTGCCATATCTAATGAACATTATTAAATTGATTGAATTCCGACTCAGTCGAACCAGCAGCACTTGGCTTTTTATTTCGAGATAAAGATTCCGAACTGGTTGCGAAGAGTTGCGGAAACAAACTCCATTCTGCTATATGGATGCGAAGTCTGGGCAGACACTCTGCGAACCATATGTAGGCTGAAGCCAATACTTGCAATGCAGAGGACGAGCGCACTGAGGATAACTAGTGCATACAGAACGGTTTCCGGCACTGCCGCATTAGTCATAGCAGGCGTGATACCGATAGATAGTAGTAAGTGGGCACTAAGAAAAGAATTTTATTTTGGACAACTCCTTCGAGTACCTCCCATACATTTTGAAGTACTTTTACCCATTCCAAACACAAAACACATTACCCATTCCACTACTGGCGCCTGATTGTCGCACTAGCTGAGGTTTTGATCGCGAGCGAGAATACAAAAACAAAACAAATGCGCAGTGACGCCTTCGCGTCGCACAAGCAAAGTCATAAAAATGGGTTCGTACACTTGCAAAAAAGAAACGGATTTCCGCTTCTTAATGAATAATTGCATTCATAAATAAGTGAAAAATGCGCTTGAAAATAAATTTCATAATTTTTTTTTTTAATACAAAATACATATGTTGTTGGGGTGGATTTGCCTACTTGCTGCTCATGTAACTTAGACAAAACTTAACACAATTACATTAAGGCCCAGTTACCCGCACTTATCTTGAATTTAACTTGAATTGTGAAAACACCTGATCCATTGAATTGAATTGAATTGGGAACCTGCAGAAAACAGAATTTGAAATTCAGTTCACGACAAGTTAAAGTTCCAGTTGAACAGCTGATTGAAAAACAGACGAGCATCGACTGATTCGCTTGGCTCGTTCGCATTTACGGCATTTTCATACTTATTATACCCATTTGTACTAAATATATTGCCAATATATCATCCATTTTAAATTAATTAATTATTTTTTTTGAATAAAATTGTGCGAATGTCAAAAACGTCGGCAGAAACTGTCGCTTAATTGTGAGAATGTAAAAAAAAAATACAAACAGCTGTTCATTCAGTTCGAGTTTTGGGTAATCGCTTGTAGTTCAGCTCCAAATTCAATAATTCAATTCAATTCAGTTCAATTCAAGATAAGTTCGGGTAACTGGGCCTTTAATAATATACAATTTCGAACAAGCAAAGGCCGTTCATATAAGTTTGTATACAAATCTATGCATGCCTGCGTCGTACGTGTGAACCACGCTCTTCGTCCCAAACTCAAAGAGTCGCTTAAAACTTAACAGAGCGCGCGCGTCGCTCTTATGATAATTAGATAATTTCAAATCTCACTCCCATCATGCTCCTCTGTTGTTGCTCATTTACGTTCACTCTCTATTTTATGTGCGCGCTCTGCATGTCAAAAAAAGAGCGTAGTATCGCTGCATCCTTCGCACGCACTGAATCAAAGCATAACATATCTAAGAGGCTGAAGTTAAGTGAATTGCATAGCCTAAACTCACACGTTTATTTTAAGAAAATTTTATTCCACTAAAATGTATGATGCAATATGAAAATCAAACCCAACCGGTCAAATGTGACGTCATCTGCGCAGAAGGTACACCGCTGACTGCGCAATCTGAGTTTCATCGTTTTTGAGCCGAAATAGGCAACAACGAAGGCGCATGATCGGAGCGAGACTTAAAAATAATTTGTAATCCAACATGAAGAGCGATGCGCGAGCGTGTTCAAGTTTAAGCTGCCTCTTTGGGTTTGACCAACTGCGCTCAATTCACCACAACACGAGAATGAGCGAATCTGAAAACAAGTAGGAAGGCTAAAAGATACCCTCAACCCGTGTATAAAATGACTTGCAGTAGTGCAGTTTTTCTTGACTGAACCTTAATATAAAATATTTCCGGTGTTTCTTAACCGATTTGGATCAAATTTTCACAGAAGTAAAAAAGTTATCCATATCCGTTTCAACTTATATTTTTATATTTTCTTAATTCGAAATTTTTTCGTTATCGATTCCATATGTATTTCGGAAACCAGAAAAGGTATCGATAGTTTGAAATAAAGTTCGTCTGCCTATGGCTTAGGAGTAGTTATGTTCCAAATTTGAAGGGACTAGCTCTTATAGTTAATACATATGGACGGACAGACGGACAGAAGGACAGACGCACATGGCTGTATCGACTATATATATACTTTATATGTGGTCGGAAATGCTTCTTTTTGCCTGTTACATACTTTTGTACAAAACAATTATACCCTTTTTTCCATTTCAGGGTATAAATATAACTGTGAATGCAAAATATTTTATGGTGCTTTGCCTGCTGTGGCCCTGCCACAGTTTTATATGCAGCCGCTGCAGCCACAGCACCAACAGTTTCAGCTATCTTCCTTCCAAATTTGGTGACACTAGCTCAAAGTTTGTTAAAGGTGGGGGCTGGGCGCGTTATGGGTGGGTATGGCATCCAAATTATTTGTGAATTGAAGAGCCACTGCCTAAACGAAATGAGCTAGAAGGATGAAATTTTCACACAATATTCCATGCAGGTAGTAAGTGAGTACCTCCCATACATTTTGGAGCACTTTGACTCATTCCAAACACAAAACACATTACCCATTCCACTACTGGCGCCTTTTTGTCGCACAAGCTGAGGGTTTGATCGCGAGCGAGAATACAAAAACAAAACAAATGCGCAGTGACGCCTTCGCGTCGCACAAGCGAAGTCATAAAAAGAGGTTCGTACACTTGCCAAAAAGAAACGGATTTCCGTTTCTTAATGAATAAGTGCATACACAAATAAAGGCCCAGTTACCCGAACTTTTCTTGAATTGAACTGAATTGAATTGAATTATTGAACTTGAAGCTGGACAACAAGCGATTACCCAAAACTTGAACTGAATGAACAGCTGTTTGTTTTTTTTTTGACATTCTCACAATTAAGCGCCAGTTTCTGCCGACGTTTTTGACATTCACACAATTTCTTGCCAAAAAAATAATAAATTAATTAAAAATGGATGATATGTTGGCATTATATTATATGTATTTAATATATATATATATATATAGATATATGTATATGGGTATAATAAGTATGAAAATGCCGTAAATCCGAACGCACCAAGCGATTCAGTCGATGCTCGTCCGTTTTTAAATCAGCTGTTCAACTGAAACTTGAACTTGTCGTGAACTAAATTTCAAATTCTGTTTTCTACAGGTTCATAATTCAATTCAATTCAAGTTGAGGGTAACCAGCAAGCAGTGTTTTTCGTTCAGTTGAATGGATCAGCTGTTTTCTCAGTTCAAGTTCAATTCAAGATAAGTTCGGGTAACTGGGCCTTAAGTGAACAATGCGCTTGAAAATTTAAATTTCATAATTTTATGTATGTACATGTATCTTTTCGCACAGTGCACAATTGATTTACGACCCAAGTAGCGTTTGTTGTTGTTGTTAGTGTTGTTGTTGGGCCCTGCACTGCTACTTTTTGTTGGTGTCATTGATTTAAAAAAACAACAACAAAGCAAAACTTGGTGCGTCTAGAAAAATTTGGCACACCAGAATATGTTGTGGGGGTGGATTTGCCTTGCTTAACTTAGAGAAAACGCAAGAACGATAAAACTCAGATCACGAAGTCCGTGGCTTACACGTTGTACAGTGAATTTAATTTTTGACGTATTTATTTATAATACTTACTTTAAATTAAGTTGTTAATTTGATTTGTTTATAATAATAAGTCGACTTTAGACTTAATAATTGAAGCAACATTATATATAGTTGGATAAGGACTACTGAGGAAACCACAATAAAAAGCAAGTGGAAACGTTGCAGTCGGACGCAATCGACTGCGATATACTCGATACCAGTATTTAAACCGGTAAAAAGAGGCCTGATTGCAAAGGGGTACGGATGCGGCAGGGGTGTAGCTGCCTCAAAAATTCAGATACAGATGGGCATGCCACCAGCTATCTTCCTTCCAAATTTGGTGACACTAGCTCAAAGTTTGCTAAAGGTGGGGGAAGAGAGGCTTTGCGCGTTATGGGTGGGCATGGCATCCAAATTATTCCTGCAGATCTTTTTGGGATGTCGCTTGCTATCTTCCTACCAAATTTGGTGACTCTAGCTCAAAGTTTGTTAAAGGTTGGGGAAGGGTGCTGGGGGCGTTATGGGTGGGCCAGAGAATAAACGTTTATTGTATCTGAATTTGTGTCTCGGTGTTCTTAATATGTGGTTCCTTTTGACAAATCTTCTCGCTTGGATCTCTCGCACGCGTCTCTAAGACGCGGCCGGTGACAGGCACGGTCGGGTGCAGTTAAGCAGTTGGTACGTAGGCGTCCGGGTCTTACCCTAGCTGAAGTACTTAACTGTCTGACTCTCATCCTGTCGGGCCCCACCGAACTTCGCTCGGCGCCTTGGCCGACGACGGAGAGCCATTCGGGGGAATAATTGGTTGGCCGTCCGAGTCCTACTCTAGGCCCGCCAACCTGAGCGTGAGCTGTACTCGTTCCTGTTCTTCGATGGGTTTTTGTTTACTCTTGGCCCGAACTCCCTAGGTACCAGTGTCCCAGCAAGATACAAATAATCTGTACCTGACCTTGGCGCGACTGAGACGCCGACCTCGGCCATTAGTAAAAATAGCTGCGTTACAATGCTAAAAGCTTAAAATTGCACAAAACAATTTTTGTCCTGTTTTCTGTCCTTTTTTATGCTCGATACCGAAGGTAAAGAGTATATTGGGTTTGTGCAATGTCCGTCATGGTGTCTGTCCGTCCGTCTGTATGTTCGCAAGTTTTTTCCACACCCTTCAAGCTAGAGACTTGAAACTTTGCAAATGTCTTTATCTATGGCCGGGACAGATCAAGTGCTAATATTGGGGTTCTACGATAACTGGGGGGCTGACAAATTGATAAATTCGATAACTCAAAATCGATAAATCCACCTATTCCGGACACCCTTACAGTTAGAGTTACCAAATTTGGTGGGAAATTTTGGCATCCCCGAAAAATTGTGGTGCCACGCCCACCCATTCCGCTCCCAGCCCCCCGCGGTTTTAAATCGCCAAGATAAGTGATGACGATCCCCAAAAAACTGCATCAAAACTTTGGATACCACGCCCACCCATACCGCCCTAGCCATTCCCAGCTTTGTAAGGGAATGCGTGTATCTTTCAGAGTTGTTGAGATAGAGTCTCTGAGTTTGGTAGAAAGATAGCTAGTAATGAACCTCAATGATCTGCATTAAAGTTTTGGAGCCACGCCCACCCTTTCCGCCCCCAGCCCTACCGCAGTTTCAAATCAGAAATGACTTTATCTTCCTCAGTTTTTGAGCTACAGCCACAAAATTTTTGATGCTGCGTCCATAACTGGTAGCGACACCCAAAGATATTTTGTAGCCAGGCCCACCCATAACGCCCACAGCACCCTTCCCCAACCTTTTACAAACTTTGAGCTAGAGTCACCAAATTTGGTAGGAAGATAGCAATTGACATCCCAAGAAGATCTGCAGGAATAATTTGGATGCCATACCCACCCATAGCTCGCCCAGCCCCCTTTCCCCCACCTTTAACAAACTTTGAGCTAGTGTCACCAAATTTGGAAGGAAGATAGCTGAAACTGTTGCTGCTCTGGCTGCAGCGGCTGCATATAAAACTGTGGCAGGGCCACAGCAGGCAAAGCACCCCAATAATTTTGTCCGTTCATTCTTGTATCACTTTTAGAAATGAAATGAAGCAATGCGCAAATGGCACACTAAAGTAAAAATTGTAAAATTCCCTTTGAGTGAAAGAGTTACTGTTATTTATGTGAATTGATCTCATCTACAGAACAATATCACATTTTCATGCTCTTAAGCTAATCGCATTCCTCTTAGTCCTCCTTTTTTGTTTCAAATTCGTGTGTGCATACAACGGCTTATAATAAGCCTGAAGCGATCGACAAAAACAGCAACAACAAATCTTTTGCATTCACAGTTATATTTATACCCTGAAATGGGTATAAATGTTTTGTGCAAAAGTATGTAACAGGCAAAAAGAAGCATCTCCGACCCCATATAAAGTATATATATTCTTGATCAGCATCAACAGCCATATGCAATATGAAAATCATACCCAACCTGTCACATGTGACGTCACGCAAAACAGCTTTTTATGCGCAATGCGTTATCGGTATTTTTTGTATCATGATTTCAGCTCACTCTCTTAAGTATACGCGCGCTCTGCAAGTCAAACAAAGAGCGTAGTTTCGCTGCTTTTTTCGCACGCACAGAATCAAAGCAAAACATATGTATCTAAGAGGCTGCAGTTAAGTGAATTGCATAGCCTAAACTCACACGTACTTTAGCCTTTAGCTTTGACTTAGTGTGTGCGGAGGAGGTAGGGTTATTGAACTTTATGATTGACATGCAAAGCGCGCACATAAAATAGAGAGTGAACAAAGGAGCATGATCGGAGCGAGATATCAAATTATCTAACTATCATAAGAGCGACGCGTGCGCTCTGTTTAGTTAAAAGCGGCTCTCTGAGTTTGGGACGAAGAGCGTGGTTCACACGTACAACGCAGGCATGCATAGATTTGTATACAAACTTATGTGAACGGCCTTTGCTTGTTCGAAATTGTATATTATTAATGTAAGTGTGTTACGTTTAGTGTAAGTTATATTAGCAGCAAGTAGGCAAATCCACCCCCACAACATACATATGTATTTTGGTGTGCAAAATTTTTCTAGACGCACCAAGTTTTGTTTTGTTGTTGTTGTTTTTTTTAAATCAATGACACCAACAAAAGTAGCAGTGCGGGCCCAACAACAACACTTACAGCAACAACAAACGCTACTTTGGTCGTAAATCAATTGTCAAAGGCACACAAATTTGAAAAGAAAAAACAATGTGTACTGTGCGAAAAGATACATGTACATAAAATATTGAAAATTATTTTCAAGCGCATTGTTTACTTAATTGTGTATGCACTTATTCATTAAGAAGCGAAAATATGTGTTTCTTTTTTGCGAGTGTACGAACCTTTTTTTTAAGACTTTGCTTGTGCGACGCGAAGGCGTCACTGCGCATTTGTTTTGTTTTTGTATTCTCGCTCGCGATCAAATTCTCAGCTTGTGCGACAAACAGGCGGCAGTAGTGGAATGGGTAATTTGTTTTGTTTTTGGAGTGGGTAAAAGTGCTCCAAAATGTATGGGAGGTACTCGAAGGAGTTGTCCGAAATAAAATTCCTTTCTTAGGACAAACAGAATACCTGCATAAAAAATTGTGTGAAAATTTTAGCCTTCTAGCTCTTTTTGTTTAGTCTGTTGCTGAGCCATTCTTAACAGGACAAACTCTTTTATATATAAAGATTAGTAGGATAATTAACACTTAAAAAAATAAAAGCAAAATGGTTAAAATATTGAGAAACGTTAAAGCTTACCAAATGCTTCCAAAATAGTATTAGCCTCAAGTATTTGTTGTTGAATCCATGTAGATACATTGGAAGTTACTGCACATAAATATTTTAAAATCAATTTTGTTGACTCCGTTTTCCCAGCTCCAGATTCTCCAGATATTAGGCAGGACTACAAAATATTTAAAAATGTATTTACATCAATTTTTCAAGTCTTGAATTTTTATTAGTTGGCCCCTGAGCTTTGTATCTTCTAAAAATAGGTAAATAAAATACCAAATTCTGAATCTTAACTATTCATGAACCCCGTAAACACTCAACATTAATTGCATCGTGGTTAAAGGTGGAGTTTTGTCACATAGGCATAAAAACTATATACTTACATATAGGAGAAGCCGTTTTTCAAAGGGACAATGTAATGAAATTTTGCAGGGATTTAGACTTGATAGCAGTTATTCTGGATGAGACTGGATTTTTTCAAATTCCGCCTCTAACCATAGAAAAAAGGCGGGGCAAGCTTTTGAAGCGCTTTATCTAAGCCAGATTTTAACGAAGAGCCAAGATATTAAAACCGATTTTGTATTTAAAATTTGTGATTTACGTGTGACATTTAAAATTGTAAAGCCTACTGAAGTGTGAAATAAACTGCAATTTTTATTGCCACTGAAGCATATCTTGCTATCACAAGGTAAGGGACTTTTCTGTTAACAGTGAATCTTTATTTTTGCTAATTCGTAATATTATTATCAATGCTATGTCATCTCATATGCTGAATGTGGAGGGTATATTTGTACCATACACCGTCATTCCAACTATTGGCGATTGTGTGTGTTTATTCCGGTCCATTTCACGCTGTGTCTATAAGGATGACATAATCGCGAAAGAAGTTCGAGAGCTCATCGTTAAGCATGTAGTGCGTAATTAGGCCAACTACAAGGTCCTGACGCACAATGATGTGCAAGATAGCTATCACTTGCTCCAAGAGGAACCACAAGGAACATGGTGTACAAGTAAGTTATTCAAAAACAAAATAATTCTTACCCAATATGAACAATCGGTATCCTGCGAGAGCAGGGCAGCTATGTGTAGTAGCTGAAGAATAGTATATGGCAACTTTGACAAAAGAAATCGTAAGTGACTCAAAACATATTCCATCAAAAACACAAATCATGAGGAGGTGAAAGGGGCGATAAATGGGTTAAAGTATGGTCGTTTGTACACTTTGTAACTATGATAATTGTTGATTTTACTATTTCGTAGTAATTCTTTATTTAACATGTACACATGTCAAGTTAAGCAAATTCGTGTTGGGATAAAAATTATGTACGAAAATAGTTGAATTAACCATGAATATGCTTATTTATACTACTTTTTTTTTCAATATGAAGTCACGGCTCCAAACTGTTTTGCCAACAATGACTTAAAAAGCTCCCGATTGAGGTATAGTTGGCATAAAAAGTGGGGGATAAAGTTATTATGTTGTTGAATTCTATATATTCGTAGCGCACTCGTAGCGCAAGTAGTTCACGTAAGCGAAGCGAGCAGGGTGGAAACCCCTAGTTCTTATATAAAACTATTTCTAATAAAACAATACTAAGAACAAGTGGAATCGTTCGGACGCAACCGACCTGTATAAAAACCGGCAAAATGAGTTCTGTTTGCAAAGATTGTCCGATGCAAAAGGGCTGCCACCAGTTAACTGGCAACCCCCAAAATGCGCCATCCAAACTTTGGATGCCACGCCCACTTATACTGACCCAGCGGCCTCTTACCGCCCCAACGCCTCGTTAATAACGGGAATGCGTGTATATTTCGTAGTGAATGAGCTACTGTTACGGCCCCCAAAGATCTGCAGCAAAAATTTTGATGCCACGCCCACCGATACCACCCCCAGCCCCCTTCCTTCACTCACCACACCGCCCCCACCAGCCCTTTCCCCACCATTTATAATGTTTTTCGTTAGAGTAGCCAAAAATGCATCAAAAATTGGAATGCCACGACCACCCATTCAGCCCCCAGCCCCCCTTCACCAACATTTTAAAAATTTGAACTAGAGTCACCAAATTTGGGAGTGTTCATGCCTAAAAGCAGGCAGTGAACAAGGAGTTGCCGTTTTCTATATTCCTCTCTCTGCAGTGGTCGTAAACTCACCACACGTTGGCAACATGTAACATTAGGGCTAGTTTAAGGTATTCTCTAAACATGTATATACTCTGAATAAACCCGCGAAGGCGTACAAACGTGAAAAATACACCAAGTGTTAATTCTTTCAACACCCACGATTTTCTACAAGTGCGACGGAGTAGTATCACCGCAGCGTAATCAGAAGAAGCCAGCCCACCCCGTAATCAGGGAGGATGATAGCTGGTGGTCTCCCCATTTGCATCAGACAATCTTTGATGCAGTGTACACCCGCATTACTTGCAATCAGGCCTCTTTTTACCGGTTTAATACAGGTACCGAGTATATCGCAAGGCTTCCCCTTGTTTTTTCTTTAAAGGCCTGTTGTATGTGACAAACAACGGAAACCGAAACCGAAACCGAATTCAGTACATTTGCAACCGAAAAAAGTACTTTTGACTTTATTCAGTTGCTGCCTATCGATTATTTATTTTGTGCTCCTCTGACTTGCGATCAGCTGATTTCTAAAAACGCAGCCAACTTAACGCTGGTCATTTCTGTATGTTTTTATGCGTAATCACAATTGATAATTGCAAAAATGTCTAAAGTACATAAAATTAAATGTGGAGGGTGAGGAAAAATTGAAAGTAATATCGCGATGCGGATGAAAATAAGCGAATGAAAAGAAAAAGATATATTCAGTTATTCCGTTCAGTTTAAGTTTCAGTTGTATGTGGCAACCCACGCAAAATCAGCTACCGACCGAAACCGAAACCAATTTTCGGTTTCAGTTTCGGTTTCCGTTGTATGCGACAACAAGCCTTAAGAAGGAAAGAAATTTTTTTAAAACCTTTTTGATACTGTCGAAAGATAAGACTCAGAATCTTACACCTCTTAATTTAAATAATAATATAAGATGACATGAAATATAGAAAAGAAAAATTTGCTTACCTGATTCATTTTATCTTCAACAATGCTCCTAAATGCAGCTTCTGCTAGAGCAAACACATGCGGATCCTGAGATCCCATTTTGGCCATTTGATATTTTTTAACATGTTCCTGCAAAACCATAATCCAATTAAAGGCATACATTAAAAGAGTTTAAATTACGTTTTTTTTAGATTTGAATGAAAGACTTACCTGGTCAAATATATTTATTAGCTTGTATGGATTAACAGCAATTAAAATTGAGCCAGAGTATGTCTAAAGTTTTTCTTTAAAAATAAACCAATCTGATTGTCCACAAATTTATACAGGTTACCCTCCTATAAAGCGTATTTCGATAACATGTTTTCTCTCCAGAGCTGTTCTCAAAATGCGGAAATTTTCTTACACCGCGGCTTCTACAACGCGATTCTTACGAAAATTTTAATGCAACAAAATATTTTTTAATTTTCATTTGTATGTTGAGTTTAATTGTTATTATTGTGTGATTATTTAAAAACGGGTTTTCTCCGCAGCTCTAATACCCCGATTCCACTAGGCTGCATTCGTATTAATGCAATTGAAACTCTGGAATGTTGCTCTGTTTTGTATTGGAGTCCGTTATGCACTATTGCAATCAACAAGAATATATACAAATAGAGTCGCCAAAATTCTTACTGCCAGTTGGAACCTAAAATATTTTTGATCAAGGGTACACCTCTCAGAGAGCGCATTTTGTGGCAATTTTTGCTGGACTCGCGAGGCGCGAGAAAAGTGCAAGTCATTCTTATTTTTGACTGCGATACGACATGAGCTCTCGTAGCACTGCCGGCCAGCCATGTTGTGTGTGTGCGCTCGTATGCCAGCGATTTTCTAGCGCGCAGTAGCTGGTTTGTTTGCTGTGCGCCCATATTTTGCTTGTATATGCTTATGATCGTGTTTATATCAGAGAACTGCATGAGTGCACTGCAACTACAAGTGCACCCAGTAAACACCATGGTGTTTTTGTCACCCTGGTGTCTTAAGACACAGTAAAGACGGGTGAGAGCACACACTCAGCAATAAATGTCGGGTGTGTAGACTCACCCGGGTATTTGTAGGTACCGTATACTTTTTGCATGTGTGCATGAGTGCGAGTAAAGCAAAAAATACTAGCGTGAAGGGGTGGGTGTGAGAGTGAACACGGAATCGAGTGATGGAATGTTCTCGGCGACATTTGTTTTGTGTTGTCTTGTGTGCGTCCTTTGCTTGTTTTTTTTTTAAAGTAGCTATAACAAAATAGTAAAAAATATTGACATGCTATAAATTGCGGTTATTATTTTATTTTTGAGTATTTATGTATGTATTTAATAAACTAAGGTTAAGGAACTTAAAACTTTTACATATAACTAACAATAAACTTGTAGTAAAAATTATCATATTAAGCTTAATCTATTAAATTTTTATAAAAAGAATGTAAAAAAAGTAGGGAATCTACAGATTTTGGTCCCAATCTATTTCTTTTTTATGTTATGATATTTCCTGCCAAAGAAAAAACTCGTTTTGCTGCTGCACTACTTGCAGGTATTGATGCATATGAAGGCAAAACACCGTTTTTTGACAAAAATATAACTGAAACACCATGGTGTCAAGTAAAACACCATGGGTTCAAGTAAAACACCATGGTGTTTTACTTGTGTTTTGCGTACCCGAACCTTTTTTGCATGGGTGCCTGTTTTTACTTGTTGCCTGCTGCTACATTCCGTTATGAGTGTAGGTACGTAGGCGCGCGTCATCGGAAAAAAACCCGGGTGAATGAATGCGCGATGTGCAGGCCACTCGCAACACCCGCTATTTTTTGTGTGTGTGCGCATTGTTACTTTGTTTTGAGGGTGAAGTGTGCCACCGGCACTCATAATTTTATGGGTGTACGTAAGATGCCGAAAAGTGACACCCGTGCAGTTCACTGGTGTATATCCTTCATGTGTTTTTTGTTTGTATGCTTGCTTGCGTGCATTTTATATATATAGTATATATATAATTGTGCGTTTGCATATGTATGTTTGCTGTTTTGCTAGACCTGGGCTTTGTAGTGATTTTGGTTTTTTTTGTTTCGGCTGGGAACCATAAGCATGTGTGTGTGTCCCTGTTTATCTACATGTGCATATTTAAATGTATGCGTAGCATTTGCCTTAGTTCATTGACCTTTTCCAACTATCATGATTTTCGACAAATCCTGAACAGCCAATATTTAGATTTCAATTTGGTGCATATTTGTTTCTTCCTAAAAAAAACCTAAAAATCAATACTTCCAAGGCAGCCAAATTTCATTTTTGGTGCTGATCGACCACTTGCAGGATCAGGCACACAGTATAAAAAACAAGCGTCTAGTAAATTCGAGGCAAATATCAGTTTTGCATTGCTGGTCCTACATACTCTTTCATGTTTTTAGCTCTATGACCATTTTTCAACATCTTTGCCATCGCAACTACTACACAACTACCGGAAGTGTATTCCGTAGTGCATTTGTATTAGACATTTGCCAAAACTTCTGAGTAAGGAAAAATAAAATAAAATAATGTTTGGGCAAGTGTTTCACATACACACACATATCTATATGTATGTATGTGTGGTGTACATACGCTCAAGACATTTCGCTGCTGATCGGCTAGGGCCACCAAAAACCCAGACTTCGTGTCTACGGCACTAGCACGCTAATGAATACACTTTCGGTAGTTGTGTAGTAGTTGCGATGACAAAGATGTTGAAAAATGGTCATAGAGCTAAAAACATGAAAGAGCATGTAGGACCAGCAATGCAAAACTGATATTTGCCTCGAATTTACTAGACGCTTGTTTTTTATGCTGTGTGCCTGATCCTGCAAATGGTCGATCAGCACCGAAAATGAAATTTGGCTGCCTTGCAAGTAATTTTAATTTGTTTTTTGTAGGCAAAATATGCACTCCGCTTATTCAAGGTTTGCCGAAAATCATTATAGTTAAAAATGGTCAAAATAAAGGCAAATGCTAAACACATACATTTAAATATGCACATGTAGATAAACAGGGACACACACACATGCTTATGGTACCCAGTACCCAAAAAAACCAAAATCACTACAAAGCCCTGGCCCAGCATAACTGCAAACATACATACATATGCAAACGCAGTTATATATATGTATATGTAAATATATATATGCTGGTATACATATGCTCTAGTGTTTTGTAGTTATACAGCTAGTTACACAAAAAACGAAAAGGAAGGATTAACAGGCGATCATCCCAAAAAACAAGGGTCAGCGCGCTAGAAAATCTCTGGCATACGAGCGCATACACACAACATGGCTGGCTGACTGTGCTACGCAGTGGCAGTCAGCAAGCAGAATGCCTTGCATTTTTTCCGCGCCTCGCGCGTCTAGCAAAATGGTTGCCAAATGCGCTCTCTGAGAGAGTCCGCGCCAGATTTTGAAAAATCCAACTGGCAGTAAGAATTTCGCCTCATGGAGACTCAATTTATATATTCTTGTTGATTGCAATCTTGTTCAAATATTTCCGGTTGGTTGGTTACATTCCCAGTTGGTCGGTTTTCAACCAACTGGAAACGCCAAGAGTTAACATTACAGAGCACTGAACATAACTTTAACATAGTCGATACTATTAGGTTGTTCATTTTGTGTTGCAATCAACAAGAATATATACAAATAGAGTCGCCATGAGGCCAAATTCTTACTGCCAGTTGGAACCTGAAATATTTTGATCTCAAGGGTCCACCTCTCTCAGAGAGAGTATTTTGTTGCGCGGACTCTCTCAAAGAGCGCATTTGGCAACCATTTTGCTAGAAGGCCTATTTACATTGGCGCGAGGCCGCGAGGCGAGTTTCGAAAGCGAGTGTCGCAACCATTTTCATTTCATGAGAGTCAATGTGTGTGTTTACATTGGCGCTAGATGTCGCGCGTCTCTCGCTTTCAATTTCGAAATTATGAAAAAACCTCGCGTTGGTGAAGCGTGAAAAGCAGCTGATCAGGCCAATCAGCTGCTGTTAATGTGAAATATTTTGTGTAGCACAATGCAAAAATTAAATTGCGAGAAAATTGAATGTCTTATTAATTTAATAAGAGATAAGACAATTCTATATGACAAAAGTGAAAGATTATATAAAAACAATGAGGAGATGTTTGCTTTTTTGTTAAGTGTTGCCATATTATGGTGAACAGGGTTGCAAATTTAAACAAAAATAAATAAAAACACGCCCGAAGTATCGCGTCAATGTAAATAGACATGCGATTTTTTGCAGCGAGTGTCCACGCTATCGAATTCGAACGCGAGTCTCGCCTCGCGTCTCGCGCCAATGTAAATAGGCCTAGAAGCGCGAGGCGCGGAAAAAATGCAAGGCATTCTGCTTGCTGACTGCCACTGCGTAGCACAGTCAGCCAGCCATGTTGTGTGTATGCGCTCGTATGCCAGAGATTTTCTAGCACGCTGACCCTTGTTTTTTGGGATGATCGCCTGTTACTCCTTCCTTTTCGTTTTTTTTGTGTAACTAGCTGTATAACTACAAAACCCTAGAGCATATGCATACCAGCATATATATATTTACATATATATATAATTGTGCGTTTGCATACATATGTATGATTGCAGTTTTGCCCTGGGCTGGACCTGGACTGGACCTGGGCTTTGTAGTGATTTTGGTTTTTTTTTGTTTCGGCTAGGAACCATAAGCATGTGTGTGTGTCCCTGTTTGTCTACATGTGCATATTTAAATGTATGCGTAGCATTTGCCTTGGTTCATTGACATTTTTCAACTATCATGATTTTCGACAAATTCTAAACAAGCTGAGTACAATTTAAAGTTATGGAATTATATTTTTATTTTAATTGAGTATATTTATAATGAATTTTGTGATTAATATTTAATTTTTTTGATTCGCCTTCTCACATCGCAACTACTACACAACTACCGGAAGTGTATTCATTAGCGTGCTAGTGCCGTAGACACAAAGTCTGGGTTTTTGGTGGCCCTAGCCGCTCAGCAGCGAAATGTCTTGAGCGTATGTACACCACACATACATACATATAGATATGTGTGTGTATGTGAAACACTTGCCCAAACATTATTTTATTTTATTTTTCCTTACTCAGAAGTTTCGGCAAATGGCTAATACAAATGCACTACCGAATACACTTCCGGTAGTTGTGTAGTAGTTGCGATGGCAAAGATGTTGAAAAATGGTCATAGAGCTAAAAACATGAAAGAGTATGAGGACCAGCAATGCAAAACTGATATTTGCCTCGAATTTACTAGACGCTTGTTTTTTATGCTGTGTGCCTGATCCTGCAAGTGGTCGATCAGCACCAAAAATGAAGTTTGGCTGCCTTGGAAGTATTGATTTTTAGGTTTTTTGTAGGAAGAAACAAATATGCACCAAATTGTAATCTAAATATTGGCTGTTTAGAATTTGTCGAAAATCATGATAGTTGAAAAATGTCAATGAACCAAGGCAAATGCTACGCATACATTTAAATATGCACATGTAGACAAACAGGGACACACACACATGCTTATGGTTCCCAGCCGAAACAAAAAAAACCAAAATCACTACAAAGCCCAGGTCCAGCCCAGGGCAAAACTGCAAACATACATATGCAAACGCACAATTATATAAATATGTAAATATATATATAAAATGCACGCAAGCAAGCATACAAACAAAAAACACATGAAGGATATACACCAGTGAACTGCACGGGTGTCACTTTTTGGCATCTTACGTACACCCATAAAATTATGAGTGCCGGTGGCACACTTCACCCTCAAAACAAAGTAACAATGCGCACACACACAAAAAAGAGCGGGTGTTGCGAGTGGCCTGCACATCGCGCACTCATTCACCCGGGTTTTTTTTCCGATGACGCGCGCCTACGTACCTACACTCATAACGGAATGTAGCAGCAGGCAACAAGTAAAAACAGGCACCCATGCAAAAAAGGTTCGGGTACGCAAAACACAAGTAAAACACCATGGTGTTTTACTTGACACCATGGTGTTTCAGTTATATTTTTGTCAAAAAACGGTGTTTTGGCTTCATATGCATCAATACCTGCAAGTAGTGCAGCAGCCGAACGAGTTTTTTCTTTGGCAGGAAACATCATAACAGAAAAAAGAAATAGATTGGGACCGAAATCTGTAGATTCCCTACTTTTTTTACATTCTTTTTATAAAAATTTAATAGATTAAGCTTAATATGATAATTTTTACTATAAGTTTATTGTTAGTTATATCATAGACAGTTTAAAGTATAGATATTGCAATGGGTAAGACAAACCTAGTCCCAGGCCCCCGAGCTAGGCATAGCTGTACTTTTCTATGGTCTGCCTGTGCGTGAGCGCGATAGCGGATAGCATGTGCAGCCGTTCTTGTTTCAGCACTCAGAAAAGGGTCAAAATGTGTCGTGTGCGTTGTTTACATTTCTTGCTTTGCCTGCCTGTCGAGATTTTTGCTATTTTTTGATATTTCTGTCGTTGTCTGTCTCTTTCACAAGTGAACTACTGAATATACTTTCGAAATTTGTGTGCATCTCTGCTAAACTGTGTGGCATAATTGTTGGCTAGTGTCATAGAACTAAAAATTTGAAAGAGTATGAATGACCAGCAATTGTCAAACTGAAATTTGGCTGTTTGTGTACATACATGCATATCCAAATTCAATGTGTGTGTGTGGCAATTGTATATCATTTGCCATATGCCACAACTTTAATGATTTTCAATTTAGGAAACAGCTAGAGAAATTAATAAAAAATGCATTGCTATTATTTTATTTATTTTGTTTTTAAAATATTCAATTGCCACACACACACATTGAATATGGATATGCATAGATGTACACAAACAGCCAAATTTCAGTTTGACAATTGCTGGTCATTCATACTCTTTCATATTTTTAATTCTATGACACTAGCCAACAATTATGCCACACAGTTTAGCAAAGATGCATACAAATTCCGAAAGTGTATTCAGTAGTTCACTTGTGAAAGAGACAGACAACGACAGAAATATCAAAAAATAGAAAAAATCTCGGCAGGCAGGCAAAGCAAGAAATGTAAAAAACGCACATTTTGACCCTTTTCGGTTCGCTGGCCCGCCGCTTGGCAGGCCGCTGAGTGCTGAAACAAGAACGGCTGCACATGCTATCCGCTATCGCGCTCACGCCACAGGCAGAACACAGAAAAGAACCGCTATGCCTAGGTCCCGGGGCCTGAGACGAAATAACTGTTCTTCTTCGTGTTACCAATTGCAATGTCTTTTCTTTTAATGGTCTTTGGTTATATGTAAAAGTTTTAAGTTCCTTAACCTTAGTTTATTAAATACATACATAAATACTCAAAAATAAAATAATAATCGCAATTTATAGCATGTCAATATTTTGTACTATTTTGTTATACTTAGCTACTTTAAAAAAAAAACAAGCAAAGGACGCACACAAGACAACACAAAACAAATGTCGCCGAGAACATTCCATCACTCGATTCCGTGTTCACTCTCACACCCACCCCTTCACGCTAGTGTTTTTTGCTTTACTCGCACTCATGCACACATGCAAAAAGTATACGGTACCTACAGATACCCGGGTGAGTCTACACACCCGACATTTATTGCTGAGTGTGTGCTCTCACCCGTCTTTACTGTGTCTTAAGACACCAGGGTGACAAAAACACCATGGTGTTTACTGGGTGCACTTGTAGTTGCAGTGCACTCATGCAGTTCTCTGATATACACACGATCATATGCATATACAAGCAAAATATGGGCGCACAGCAAACAAACAAGCTACTGCGCGCAAGAAAATCGCTGGCATACGAGCGCATACACACAACATGGCTGGCCGGCAGTGCTACGAGAGCTCATGTCGTATCTCATTCAAAAAGAAGAATGACTTGCACTTTTCTCGCGCCTTGCGAGTCCAGCAAAAATTGCCACAAAATGCTCTCTCTGAGAGAGGTGGACCCTTGAGATCAAAATATTTCAGGTTCCAACTGGCAGTAAGAATTTGGCCTCATGGCGACTCTATTTGTATATATTCTCGTTGGTTGCAATAGTGCAAAAACGTAACTTTGCAACACTGCTGTTGGGAACACACAATTGAACGACACAAGTCTTGTAACTTCGTACAAACAGCTGTTCGTTATCGTTTTAGCTGAGTTTTCAATTTTTGCTTTTTATTTTGCTTGCAATTAATAAAAAATAAATAAATATGCCTGTTTACGCCAAATTAGCGCAAAGGGCTCATGGCCGGGAGCTAATTAAGAGTTTTGATAAGTAAAATGAATTTGTAGCATTAAGATATTGAATAGTAGAATTAAGACATTGAATTGTATTGGAAGTACGTACAGTGCATACTCACAGAAGCTTATTGCTTTTACATGTATGTTATATGTAAATATCGATATAGAAAGAGGAAGAGATTGCCATATCTAATGAACATTATTAAATTGATTGAATTCCGACTCAGTCGAACCAGCAGCACTTGGCTTTTTATTTCGAGATAAAGATTCCGAACTGGTTGCGAAGAGTTGCGGAAACAAACTCCATTCTGCTATATGGATGCGAAGTCTGGGCAGACACTCTGCGAACCATATGTAGGCTGAAGCCAATACTTGCAATGCAGAGGACGAGCGCACTGAGGATAACTAGTGCATACAGAACGGTTTCCGGCACTGCCGCATTAGTCATAGCAGGCGTGATACCGATAGATAGTAGTAAGTGGGCACTAAGAAAAGAATTTTATTTTGGACAACTCCTTCGAGTACCTCCCATACATTTTGAAGTACTTTTACCCATTCCAAACACAAAACACATTACCCATTCCACTACTGGCGCCTGATTGTCGCACTAGCTGAGGTTTTGATCGCGAGCGAGAATACAAAAACAAAACAAATGCGCAGTGACGCCTTCGCGTCGCACAAGCAAAGTCATAAAAATGGGTTCGTACACTTGCAAAAAGAAACGGATTTCCGCTTCTTAATGAATAATTGCATTCATAAATAAGTGAAAAATGCGCTTGAAAATAAATTTCATAATTTTTTTTTTTTAATACAAAATACATATGTTGTTGGGGTGGATTTGCCTACTTGCTGCTCATGTAACTTAGACAAAACTTAACACAATTACATTAAGGCCCAGTTACCCGCACTTATCTTGAATTTAACTTGAATTGTGAAAACACCTGATCCATTGAATTGAATTGAATTGGGAACCTGCAGAAAACAGAATTTGAAATTCAGTTCACGACAAGTTAAAGTTCCAGTTGAACAGCTGATTGAAAAACAGACGAGCATCGACTGATTCGCTTGGCTCGTTCGCATTTACGGCATTTTCATACTTATTGAAAAATCTAAGAATTTTTAGAATTTAAATATTACAATAATGAGACGCGGTTTTTCTTTATGTAAATTCGCTTTAATGCGGTGACTTCAAGAGCTTGACGACCATTAAAATGCTTAGCCTAACAATGGTGTGCGAAAGCCACAAGCGGCCGCACTTCAGTGAATTCGCCGTCGGCAATTGCCGATCGGCTTGTAAAACGACTACAATTAAGAGAATAATATACTAATACTTATGCTTATTGCTACAACTAAGAGTACATACTTCAATTTCTCTTAATTAGCTTACAACTAACAATGCAATCTAATATGAGTGACAATTCTGCTTTAACATTCCGGCCCCGTTGATGAGCTCCGGTCTTCAACACTCCTCGATAGGCAGCGGTGCCAGTTTGTGCACCGGTCGTTTAATAACGCCGGCCGGCGTTCTGACCTCGGCCACCCGCACCTTGCCATCCTCTCCCACGATTGCGCGCGTCACGCGCCCGGTGATCCACCGTTGCGGGGGGGTGTTGTCGTCGTGCACGAGAACGACCGCCCCTTCGACCAGATTGGCCTCGCCTTTGCTCCACTGGGCGCGCTGCTGCAGGCTGAGCAGGTAGTCTTTGGACCACTTGCGCCAGAAGCTCAGTTTGAGCCCCCACAACTGTCGCCACCGCTTCAAGTATGCGGGTACGCGCTTGTTGTTGGGCTCCTCGGGCGTGGATCCGATGGGCAGCCCCAGCAAAGGCTGGCCGATGAGCAAGTGCCCCGGAGTTATTGGCTCCCCGTCGTTGGGATCGCTGGTGTCTGCCACGAGTGGCCTGGAGTTGAGCAACGCTTCGACCTCCACCAGATGCGTGCACAACTCGTCCGGCGTCAGCTTGGCGTCGCCTGCCCCTCGAACCAGCCTGTGTTTGGCAGCCTTTACTGCTGCTTCCCACAGCCCGCCAAAGTGTGGTGCCCTCGGAGGGATAAACTTCCACTGCACAGCTCGCTCCGCTGCGTACTCCTGCAGCTTTCCCTTGCTCCGGTGAAACGCTGCTTGCAACTCCATCAGCACGTTGCTCGCTCCGACAAAATTTGTCGCGTTGTCGCTGTACATCGTCTCCGGCAGCCCTCGTCTCCCAATGAACCTTTTAAAAACATTCAAAAAAGCATCAGTGGACAGATCTGTGACCAGTTCCAAGTGGACTGCCTTTGAAGCGAAACAAACAAAAACGGCAACGTACATTTTAACTGGTGGTCTACCTCTAATCCTGTAGCTTACATAAAAAGGCCCACAGAAATCTACGCCAGATACCTTAAATGGACGACCTTCACGAAGGCGATCTGCTGGCAGATTTCCCATTATTTGTCCCAATAATTTTGGCTTATAGCGGAAACAGTGTACGCAGCTCCTAACAATTGCCGTACATGCACTGCGAGCATTGACCACCCAAACTTGTTGCCTTAGCAATCCAACAAGAACCTTTGCACCAGCGTGGTAGTGCCTAATGTGCAAATACCTGATAAAAAGGCTGACGAATTCAGCACGCTTTGGTAACAACAAAGGGAATTTAGCATCATATGAGATAGGGCCATGCAGCAAACGCCCTCCTACTCGAATTAATTCAAATTTAATACCATTTTCCTCAGCTTCGTGGATGAATGGATTTAACGATTGCAGCATTGGGGCTAATACTGCCGATTTCCTTAATAATTTGAATTCACCACTGTATGTTGTGCGTTGCACAACTGCAATCAGTTTCAAGAATCCAATTTTTCTTTCTGAAGCAGATACAACGAGGGAATCACTTCTAAGTTGCTTGAAACAAAATCGAAGCACATAAGCCACTATTCGGACCAGCTTAGAGAATTTCGATTGTCGGCCAATCAGCTGCAAAATGCAATTAGATTCAGCCTCAGATACCCCTAATGCACACACAACTGCACTTTTTTTATCCTCAGAAGTTTTAACGTCTGAAGCTATCTCGAACTGATGCAGTTGAGGCCATCGATCCTTTTCTGCCTTTAAAAAACTTGGTCCATTGAACCACAAGGAACTCACAATCTCGTTAATATCGGTTCCCCTTGAAACCAAGTCTGCTGGATTAGAATCCGTTGGAACGTGACGCCACACGACTCCAGTTGACAACTCTTGAGCTTCTGCAACTCGATTCGCGACAAATGTACCCAATGTACCCGAATCACGCTCCAACCAATATAATGCAACCTGCGAATCTGACCAGAAATTCACGCTTTCTATCGTGAATTTGGTCAATATGCTCGACACTTGTTGCCAAAGTTTGGCCAGCAAAAGTGCTGCACACAACTCTAACCGGGGTATTGTTTTAACATGAAGCGGAGCTACCCTAGATTTCGCCGTGAGCAAAGAAACGCCAACATCTTTGTTGTTGACTGTTCTCACGTATATGCAACAACCATAGGCTTGACTGGAGGCGTCAGCAAAGCCGTGGATTTGAATATTTTGGTACAAAGTCAAACAAACGTACCGAGGGATCGAAATTTTGTGCAAATCTCGCAAAGTAGTGGTAAACTTATTCCATGCAGTGTGTAAACTCATAGGAATTGCCTCATCCCAATCTATCTTTAGCCTCCATAACTCTTGCAACAACATTTTTGCCTTAGTGACAATTGGACACAATAAGCCAAGAGGGTCAAACAAACGAGAGGCTATTGACAAAATATTACGTTTTGTTGGTTTTAAGGAGGCAAAACTATCCACGTCAAGATGATATTTAAACACATCCTCTTGAGGTGCCCAACGCATTCCAAGCGTCTTTACCGAGCTTTGCTCATCAATTTTGATGCTAATTTCTCCACTGGCGTTCCTTTCACCAGATCGATTCTGGCAATTAGAAGCCCATTTGGCCAGTGGAAATCCTCCTTTGGACAACATGTCACTAACCTGGCTGCAAATGGTGTCCAATTCCTTCAAAGTATCTGCACCTGCCAGCATATCGTCGACATAAAAACAATTGCGAATCACATCCGCACCAATTGGATGAGATTGTGCGTATATATTTGCTAGTTCAAACAAACAACGTACAGCCAAAAACGGTGCTGACGCTGTACCATATGTAACAGTATTCAACCTGTATGCCTGTATACGTTGCGATGTGCTTTCTCGCCACAAGACAAGTTGAAAGTCTCGGTCTTGCTCAGAAACATTTATCTGCCTATACCTTTTTTAAATGTCGGCAGTTACGGCATATTTGTTCAACCGAAAGTTCACCAACGTTGAATACAACTCCCTCTGAATAGTTGGCCCAACCATGAGTGTTTCATTTAGTGAAACTGCTGTTGATGTTTTGCTAGAAGCATCAAAAACAACTCGAAGTTTGGTTGAGGTGCTTTCAGGTCGCAGAACGCATTGATGAGGAATGTAGTAATGCTGTTCTGAAGGAGCAGACTTCAGAATGGACATATGTCCCAAATCCAAATATTCTTTCATGAAGTCATGATACATATTTCTAAGGGTGTTATCCCTTGACAGTTTGCGCTCAAGTTGCAAAAAACGCCTTTCAGCAGTTTGAAAGGACAGGCCAAGAGCCTTGGGATCGGTCTTAAAGGGAAGATTGACTTGAAATCGACCGGACGATAACCGTTGCACGTTTTTGTTAAAGTGCAACTCACAGGCCTGCTGTTCAGCTGTTTGGCGAACAGCCTTCGACTCGATTGGACATTGGTCCAATTCCCAAAAACGATTTACTAATGAGTCGAGAGAACAAATAGAAACTTGAGCTACTGAACTATTGATATACTGCTGTCGAGGCACTTGACCAGTATATTTTCCCGCTACAATCCAGCCGAGCAATGTTTTTTGCATGATCGGCAGCTCGGAATGTAATTTTATTTGCCCAACGCACAATAATCCATAAAACAATTCCGCTCCCAATAACACATCAACCTTAGCTGGCTTGTAAAACTCGGGATCTGCCAACTTAATATTCTTTGGAATCTTCCAATTCAATATGGACAGAGCTTGTCCAGGCTGAGATGTGGATATCGTCTTTAATACCCAGCAATCAGCGGAAAATGTATGGGCATTCAAACGAGATTGAAACGATGCACAAACCTTATTTTTGCTATCAGTGGTTGCACCACCTACCATTGAAATAGCAAGGGAATTTGGCTCACGTTTAAGACGCAACCTCTGTGCCATGCTTTCAGACATCAAATTTATCTGAGAGCCACTGTCGAGCAACACTCGTGCTGGATGCAACTGTCCGAATCTATCTTTTATATTTACGACAGCAGTAGCAAGAACGACTTGATCCGCATTACGCATGTGTCCAACATATGCCTCAGAAGTTGAAGCTTGAAGTGCAGCTGCCTCACCTTGTACTGGTGCATTATACCTATGAAGCAAAGAATGATGAGGCTTTGAACAAACTCGACACTTCGACGCCTTGCAGTTTGCAACTATGTGTCCCACGGTCAAACAATTTAGACACATCTTTTGAGTTTTAACGTACTCAAATCTTTGCATAACGGAAATGGCACTAAATGACGGACAAGAATATATGTTATGATCTGCAGACTTGCAATAAGTGCATGCAGGCGACGACTTTTGCCCTGGGCTAGCACAGGCAAATGAAGATTTTTGCTGAGGCTTTCTCACTTCATTGCGCACCTTTGATTTGTCACGAGTTGACTCCTCTGCAGCTAAATATTGGTACCTCCTATTCAACTGCTTAGCACAATCTTCCCATGATGGCAGCTTATCATAATCCAGCTGCTCCTCAAAACGAGATTTTGTCTTATGGTCTACTTTTGACATGACCATATGAATAATAAGTGCATTTGAAATGTCTTTGTCGTCACCCAAAGACGACAGCGATGAATATATAGCAGACACTGTATCTACCATCGATCTTAAACTTGACGCAGATGGTTTTGTCATGCTTGGCAAATCGAATAACTGAGCAACTGTATCAAAAAATATAAGACATTTATTGTCATAAACTGACTTCAGACTAGTAAGGGCCTTCGGGTAATTGCAATCTGTTAACTGATACGGCTTAACAACACCCAATGCTTCATCTGACAAACATGATATTAAATGATTAAATTTTTCAACGTTTGTCAATGACACATCGTCATCCACAAGACTCTCGAAAAGACACATAAAATTCCTAAACTCCGAATGCTTACCACTAAATTTTGGTAAACGCATTTTCGGCAGCTGGGATCGTTGGCTCGAATTCATTGAGCAGTCATGTTGTACTTGTGTGTTTAATTGTGGTTTAATTGCATTCATAAACAACGCCTTTGTAATTACACACAAATCTTCTAACGGCCCTCTGCTATCGTTGGTTGGGTTTAAACTGTCCAACTCTGCCTGTAAATTCATAGCCTTTTCAATATATCCATCTAACATTTCTAATCGACATGCTAACTCTGTTTTGTCTGATGACATTTGTTTCGACCTAAAAGCTGTTTGCATGCGCTCAATATCAGCACTGACCTTATCAAACTTCTGTAAACATAATGCTAACTTAGCAGCAGTCTTGGATACTGCTGGCTTATCGAGTGCCAGTTTATCTGACTCAGACATAATTAAGCTGATGAAAAACTACCTTTAAAAAAACACAGAAAAAAGTTCGGCAAACTTTGTGAGCTACCCTCGCACACGCACTGCAACTATGTATGTAACAAAACGCTTGCTTACTGAACACACACACGCACTCTAAGCGAAATGTGAACAAACAAACGAAAACGGTCCAAGCGACCGAAGATAAGCAAGTCAAACGTTTTCTGCAGCCACTTTGTAGGCAACAGGTAGAATATGAGGGGTGCGGGGGGTTAACAAAAAGCAAAAGAGAGAAATTGGAGCGAGCGCACGCACAAAAACTAACAGACGATCAAGCCAAGCTTGAAATGCAAGCAAAGCGGGGATGAAAAGAATAAGCGGCAAAATTTGGCGCGAGCGAACGCACACACAAACCAATGTAATAAGCCAATGCAAGCACAGAGCGAAGAAAGGTTAACGAACGATCGAAAAATCAGATGTTAATGCACAAACACACGAACTATATAAAATGCAATAAATAGACCACCGTTTGAAACCTTTATTCTGTTTAAATTGTATTTACTTTTTATTTGTTCGAAATTATATATGTACTGATATATGTTGCCGTTTTGTTCATTTAAAATTAAGTAATAGTTTCGTACACGAACATACGTACATATGTATGCAAAAATATTAAATGTTCGAGAATATGCAAACACGTATGTACATATGTACATATATGCCGCAAAACTTTTTACTTCATTTTTGTCCACAAAATAAAATGCACAAGGTGCCAGAAATTGAGCTGAATGATACGTGTATGAACGTAGTCTTTATTCTTTTTAAATTTTTAATATTTTGGTCGACTGCAGCGACACAACAAAATTCAACTTTTTATCTCAATTTTTGGCACAAAATACCTGGCTCTCTAGCGAGTCTATAGAAAGTGATCTCCTTTGATCCTCCATGGAACTGGCGCAATTTGGCAGCGTCCAAGATGGCGAAGTCCAAAGGGCAAAAAACAGCAAAGTCCAGCGAAGCAGCAGACTCCAACGAAGTTTTTGTATTTTTAATACGCGAAAGCTTAAGCCACCACAGCGAAACAAACAAACAAACTATTTTAAAAAAAAACCGAAGTCCCTGCTCGGGCGCCAATGAAAAATCTAAGAATTTTTAGAATTTAAATATTACAATAATGAGACGCGGTTTTTCTTTATGTAAATTCGCTTTAATGCGGTGACTTCAAGAGCTTGACGACAATTAAAATGCTTAGCCTAACAATGGTGTGCGAAAGCCACAAGCGGCCGCACTTCAGTGAATTCGCCGTCGGCAATTGCCGATCGGCTTGTAAAACGACTACAATTAAGAGAATAATATACTAATACTTATGCTTATTGCTACAACTAAGAGTACATACTTCAATTTCTCTTAATTAGCTTACAACTAACAATGCAATCTAATATGAGGGACAATTCTGCTTTAACACTTATTATACCCATTTGTACTAAATATATTGCCAATATATCATCCATTTTAAATTAATGAATTATTTTTTTTGAAAAAAATTGTGCGAATGTCAAAAACGTCGGCAGAAACTGTCGCTTAATTGTGAGAATGTCAAAAAAAAATACAAACAGCTGTTCATTCAGTTCGAGTTTTGGGTAATCGCTTGTAGTTCAGCTCCAAATTCAATAATTCAATTCAATTCAGTTCAATTCAAGATAAGTTCGGGTAACTGGGCCTTTAATAATATACAATTTCGAACAAGCAAAGGCCGTTCATATAAGTTTGTATACAAATCTATGCATGCCTGCGTCGTACGTGTGAACCACGCTCTTCGTCCCAAACTCAAAGAGTCGCTTAAAACTTAACAGAGCGCGCGCGTCGCTCTTATGATAATTAGATAATTTCAAATCTCACTCCCATCATGCTCCTCTGTTGTTGCTCATTTACGTTCACTCTCTATTTTATGTGCGCGCTCTGCATGTCAAAAAAAGAGCGTAGTATCGCTGCCTCCTTCGCACGCACTGAATCAAAGCATAACATATCTAAGAGGCTGAAGTTAAGTGAATTGCATAGCCTAAACTCACACGTTTATTTTAAGAAAATTTTATTCCACTAAAATGTATGATGCAACATGAAAATCAAACCCAACCGGTCAAATGTGACGTCATCTGCGCAGAAGGTACACCGCTGACTGCGCAATCTGAGTTTCATCGTTTTTGAGCCGAAATAGGCAACAACGAAGGCGCATGATCGGAGCGAGACTTAAAAATAATTTGTAATCCAACATGAAGAGCGATGCGCGAGCGTGTTCAAGTTTAAGCTGCCTCTTTGGGTTTGACCAACTGCGCTCAATTCACCACAACACGAGAATGAGCGAATCTGAAAACAAGTAGGAAGGCTAAAAGATACCCTCAACCCGTGTATAAAATCACTTGCAGTAGTGCAGTTTTTCTTGACTGAACTTTAATATAAAATATTTCCGGTGTTTCTTAACCGATTTGGATCATACCAACATACCCCCAGGACAATGGGCTCTGGGTCGTGTACATCAAGTTCATCCTGGAGCTGATGGAGTGGTGCGTGTAGTCACCATCCAAACCAAATCAGGATTCTACAAGCGCAACATACACAAGATCTGCCCGTTACCTATTGAAGACACAGAGTAGAATTGTTGGAAGGAGCTTCCAAGGCCGGGAGTATGTTTACGCCAAATTAGCGCAAAGGGCTCATGGCCGGGAGCTAATTAAGAGTTTTGATAAGTAAAATGAATTTGTAGCATTAAGATATTGTATTGTAGCATTAAGACATTGAATTGTATTGCAAGTACGTACAGGGCATACTCACAGAAGCTTATTGCTATAGAACATGTATGTAAGATGTAAATATCGATATAGAAAGAGGAGAGATTGCCATATCTAATGAAAGATTATTAATTTGATTGAATTCCGACTCGGTCGAACCAGCAGCACTGGCCTGATTTTTTCGAGATAAAGATTCCGAACTGGTTACGAGGAGTTGCGGAAACATTTGGCGCCCGAGCAGGGACTTCTTGGAAAAAGTTCACGTCCCATTTGAAGCTCATCGTTGGAGCTTAATTCGTTTTGGAGTGCATATTACCTACGGAGGCTTGGAGCTGCTAGCGCATTGGAAGCGGCAGTGTCGGCTCTGTAATCGGACTGTGAGTGGTATATAGCTTGGTGTAGCCAAAATAGCTGCACAGATATATGTATGTTGCAAGTCGATGGTAATTAAACTCAAATTAATTAAATATTGGCATATAAAGCTGGCGTTTTTGGTGAAAAGTGTTAAATAGTGTACGGCTAACGCGAGATAATTGAGGTTAGAGTATATGCAAATGTGTGAGGGTACTTAGTTCAATTGGAACTTGAGAAAATAGAAAAGACAAAAGACACTCTCACATACATATGCTCCTACATATGTATGTACGTATTTCGGCAAGTGCATAGAGTTCATAACCTTGAACTGATCTTGAAATAGCATGTGCAAGCGCAGCAGCAGAGAATAAGTAAAAGAACAGAGTAAAAAAGAAGCTGCAGCTGTGCTCTCGCGTATTTGGCACTATTCAAGAAAATACATACAGACATATTAAGCCGTTATGTTTTGCATTGCTTATCCTCATATGTTCGTTTGTTGAGTGATTTAGCAATTTTGAGCCCTACCTTGAGGGTATTGTTGGAGTCAGTTATTTATTCACGTCAATTCGTTGGTTGAGTGATTTAGCAATTTGGGTACTACGTTTGAGTGCATTGTTTGAGTTCGTTGCTTTTTAGAGCAAAATCGCTTTGAGTGACTTTTAATTTTTGGCACAACGTTGAGTGCATTGTTAAACTGATTTAATTTCGGTAGCTTATTCGAGGGTGTGAGCATTGTAGCAACTAGCTCAAATAGCTATAATCATTTGTATTAACATTGTTTAATAATAGTGCGAGCAAAATGGCTCCAAAGAAAAATAAAGATGCGGACTTTAGTGCTTCGCGAGAAAGTTTGATGGCTTCATTAACTCGAAACAAGGCGAATATATCGGAGAAATGTACATCTATGGTTTCATCAGAGTTAGAAGCGCGCTTGAGTCTGGTCGAATCAGTGTTTACGCAATTATGCAGCATTCAACAACAAATAGAAAATGATAGTGACGATGTTAGTGAATTTGGGACTAGACAAGAAATGGAGAATTTGTATTGTGAAATAAAGTCTAAAATTCTGGCACAGTTAGCCCAAAGGGGGCGTCAAGCGGCATTTGGTGCAAGTCCGTCTGCGAATTCTACGCTGTCCGTTTCGCCGGCAAATTCACGTGCTTCGAAGTTACCTAAATTGAAATTGCCCGAATTTACTGGAAAGGTTACAGAGTGGACAAGTTGGTTCAACACTTTCCAAACGTTGATAGAATCAGATTGTGAAGTTGACGAACTGTCGAAATTTATCCACTTAAGGTCGTGTTTAGGCCCAATTCCCTTGCGTACGATTGAGTGTTTGGAACTTTCTGCAGATAACTATAGAAGGGCATTGCAGCTGCTTAAGAATCGATTTGAGAATAAGTCCATAATTGTTCAAGCCCATGTGCATGAGCTTTTTAGCATAAATAAGCTAAAACACGCAAATTCGGATTCATTAAGAGGATTAGTTGATGCTGTTAACTCTCAGTTGGAGGCTCTACGCTCATTGGGTAGTGAGAGTGAAATCTTAGACGCGCTTTTGTTCCACTTAGTCCAAAATAAGTTAGATGAAGACTCCCTGGAAAAATGGGAGAACGAATTCGATTGCTCTCAATTGCCATCATGGAATTTGCTTTCGCGGTTTATAGTCAACAGAGGCATTAATCTAGCGGGTCGAGAAGTTAGAAAACCAGGTATGGTTAAGACTAGCAACAGCGGAAAGAGAGCAAGTTTGACGGCCGCAGTAGATTCAAATGGAACTTTATGCTACTACTGCTCAGGTTCGCATAGCATAAAGGTGTGTCAGAAATTTGCTGCTCTGACACCTCTGCAAAGATATTTTGAAATTAAGAAACATGGTTTATGCTTTCGTTGTTTTAGCAAGCGGCATCAGACCAAAGAATGTACGGCGCAATCGTGCACAATCTGCAATAAGCCGCATCATAACTTGTTACATAGAGAATCAATCAAGGGAAATGCAACGAAGGATCTGGGCAATGGCCAGGCATCGTGGCAAAGTTCTCTCCTTACAAATAGAGGAACCAGTTTCTTAGCTACTGCCATTGTATTAGTTAAAGGTGCAGATAGTAGATTTTATAAGTGCAGATGTGTTTTAGATTCAGGTAGTCAAATTAATTTTGTGACAGCCAAATTTGCGTCGCAGCTGAACCTTCAAGTCAGCGAAGTGCAGTATTCACTAACTGGTATTGGGAACTTAAAGTCCGAGGTTGTCGGGGAGATTGAAACAACGTTCAAATCCAGAGTGACAAACTTTGCTGCAGCAGGCAAGTTTAGTGTTTTGCCAGAAATTACACGGTATCATCCCACAGCGACAGGAGTCATAAGGTCACTAGTTCCAAAGAAGGTAAAACTTGCAGATCCTTCATTTGATTCGGCAGAAGAAATAAATATGCTACTTGGAGTTAATTTGTTCTTTCAGCTTATAGTAGCTGGTCAGATTAAAATGGGAGTAAATAAGCCAGTACTGCAGAGATCGTTGTTAGGTTGGATAGTGGTAGGCGAGTGTATTCCTGACGAGAATGTAGCGTTGATTGTTAATAAACTTGATGGTCCAAGGCAACAGGAGGCTGATCAGTTGCAAAATTTGGTGCAACAGTTCTGGCAATGCGAGGAGGTGTCGCGACCCGGAAAAGTATTAACAGAATCTGAAAGGCTATGTGAAGACATGTTCGTGGCTACAGTAAAACGGACAAACGATAATCGTATAGTAGTTCGCTTGCCTTTTGCACAGCCACAGAAGCCGCTAGGGGATTCTTACAATATCGCTTTGACTAGGTTTTTGAACTTAGAACGAAAGCTCAATAAGCATCCGGAGCTCAAGAAAGCTTACGCAGAGTTTATCGATGAGTACAGAGAATTAGATCATTTAGAGGAGGTAGCGGCTGATAAGTTACACGAGGTGAAATATGTCATGCCCCACCATCCAGTGATTCGCCCAGAAAGTTTGACGACTAAGTTGCGAGTCGTATTTGATGCATCGTGTAAAACAAGCAATGGGCTTGCTTTAAACGATACAATGCTGGTAGGACCAACTTTGCAACCAGATTTGTTCGAGACACTTACTCGATTCCGGTTTTATCGATTCGCATTGACTGCTGACATTTCTAAGATGTACAGGCAAATATTAGTTGAGCCAAGCGACTGTAATTATTTGTGCATTTTATGGCGTAATTGTGGTACTGGCCCAATTCAGTAGAACCGTTAGAGCTACAAGTAACAGATACAGCAAAGACGCTTGGAATATATTGGGCTTCGAGGGTTGATAAGTTTAAGTTTTCGTATGTCGCAGGTAATTCGGACAGCATTACGAAGCGTATCGTGTTATCAGAGTTAGCACAGTTGTTTGATCCAATAGGATTTCTAAGCCCGCTTCTGATTTTAGGAAAGATTTTCATGCAAGAACTGTGGCTGCTTAAGCAGCAATGGGATGAGGAGTTGCCGCCAAGCTATGCGCTACAATGGCGGAATTACAGAAGCGAATTGGAACTTTTTCATGAGTGTTCGTTGCCTCGAGCTGTAGTTCCAGTCCATGCAGCGGCAGACAGAATGGAGTTGTACGGGTTTTCAGATGCTTCTTGTAGAGCTTACGGAGCGGTGGTATATGTTCGCGTCATTGATAAGCATGGAGGCATTTCAGCAAACTTGTTAGCAGCCAAATCGAAAGTTGCACCTGTTCGAGTAGTATCGCTACCCAGATTAGAATTAGAAGGCGCTAGACTGTTAGCGCAGCTAATGGCAAAAATCAAAAAGTGTGCACCCGAATCGTTTTCTAAGGTCGGTTACTTTACAGATTCGACAATTGTTTTGAGTTGGATCGCATCGCATGCTAGTCGTTGGAAAACCTTTGTGGCCAACAGAGTAGCTATAATTCAAGAGCTGTCGAACGCACAGGAGTGGTACAAAATAGAATCGAAGCAAAATCCGGCAGATATCGTTTCTCGAGGGCTGTACACAAGTCAGCTAAAGGCTTCGTCGTTGTGGTGGCAAGGGCCAGATTTCTTGCAGTTACCGGATGAGCAGTGGACACTTGTGGAATGGCAAGGTTCAGAGGGGCTCCCCGAACAGCGAAACAACAAATTTAGCCTGCTAGCCTGTCCAAAGATTATAGTAGATGATATAATAGGAGGTAGCAAATATGCTAAAGATTTTTTAAAACTAACGAGAGTATTTGGTTATGTTTATCGTTGGCGTCAAGTTGCACAAAAGATTGATTCGACTAGAGCTAAAGAGCTAACGGCACTCAAATTAAAAGCTGGCCTGAATTATGTAGTATTCAATTTACAAGCGTTAAGTTTTTACGTGGAGATCGAAAAATTACGCAGTGGAAAAATAATAACTTCTTCAAAAATTCAAGCACTCAATCCGTTCCTAGACAAGTCTGAGGGAATGGAAATAATTCGTGTAGGTGGAAGACTGTCTAGGGCGAATGTACCATTTGACACCAAACACCCCATGCTTTTGCCAAATAATCATATTGTTGTAAAATCATTGTTCGAATATACGCATCGAAGCAACATGCATGTCAGAGCACATTATGTGCCTTTGTGCGACAGCGTTTTTGGGTCATCAATGCTAGAAAACTAGCTCGCAGTACGGTAAGGAGTTGCATTGCATGCTTTCGACAACGTCCAATATTAGCTACGAAAATTATGGGTTCCTTACCAGCAGGCCGAGTGCAGCAAGGAGTGAAGCCCTTTGAACGTACCGGACTCGACTACGCTGGACCGCTATGGATGCACTTCAACCAAAGAGGACGCCGGCCTATCAAGGTTTACTTATGCGTTTTTGTGTGCTTTTTGACCAAGGCTTGTCATCTAGAGCTTGTGTCAGACCTGAGCACAAACGCATTTATAGCCGCACTCAAACGATTTTTTGCTCGTCGTGGGATCAGCGCAGAGCTGTTTTGTGACAATGCCACTAATTTTGTTGGTGCTTCACGGGAGCTGAAGGCGATAGCGGATTTGATATGGAATGACAGTGGCAAGCACCAAATTGTGGATCAGTGCAGCCATCTAGGTGTCAATTTCCATTTTATTCCACCCCGATCGCCGCATTTTGGAGGACTGTGGGAGAGCGCGGTGAAAGTAGCGAAGCAATTGTTGGTGCGAAGTTTCAATAGCACAGCGCTTAACTACGAAGAACTGGTCACAGCGCTAGCACAAGCAGAGGCAGTGATGAACTCACGGCCGCTGCACCCACTCTCGTCGGACAGTAATGACTTAGAGGCCTTGACTCCGGGTCATTTCTTAATTGGGCGACCACTGAACTGCATGCCTGAGCCATTTGATGAGAACATTTTGAAGTTGTCTGCTACTAATCGATGGAAAAGAATCGTCGCAGTACACCATGCATTTTGGAGACGCTGGTCGCTGGAGTATTTGACGTTGTTGCAGGAGCGAAGCAAGTGGTCTTCTGTATGCAACAACATTCAACCAGGCATTTTGGTCTTAATTGGAGAAGACAACATACCCCCAGGACAATGGGCTCTGGGTCGTGTACATCAAGTTCATCCTGGAGCTGATGGAGTGGTGCGTGTAGTCACCATCCAAACCAAATCAGGATTCTACAAGCGCAACATACACAAGATCTGCCCGTTACCTATTGAAGTCACAGAGTAGAATTGTTGGAAGGAGCTTCCAAGGCCGGGAGTATGTTTACGCCAAATTAGCGCAAAGGGCTCATGGCCGGGAGCTAATTAAGAGTTTTGATAAGTAAAATGAATTTGTAGCATTAAGATATTGTATTGTAGCATTAAGACATTGAATTGTATTGCAAGTACGTACAGGGCATACTCACAGAAGCTTATTGCTATAGAACATGTATGTAAGATGTAAATATCGATATAGAAAGAGGAGAGATTGCCATATCTAATGAAAGATTATTAATTTGATTGAATTCCGACTCGGTCGAACCAGCAGCACTGGCCTGATTTTTTCGAGATAAAGATTCCGAACTGGTTACGAGGAGTTGCGAAAACAATGCCTTTAAAAAGCGTGAAAGCATCACTCTTTGAATGGACAGCATCCCAAGCAATAATGAAAATTGAAGCAATTGAAGTTCTATAGGTTGAAATGTGGTAATTTAAATACATAACCTAAAAACAAGTGGAAACGTTGCAGTCGTACCCAACCGACTGCGATATACTCGATACCAGTATTAAAACCGGTAAAAAGAGGCCTGATTGAAAAGGGGTACGGATGCTGCTATATTGCCACCAAAACTGTAACAGAAACAGGTATTTCCGTTTTTAAACAGGCGGTGGGGCACAGTTTTGGGGTTTTATTTTTACTGATCTTTGTGGGATGTTACTCTCAATCTTATTTATTCAAAATTGTTAACAAATCTAGAGTCAACTTAAAAGTTAAAAAAAAAATAAAAAAAGTAAAAATAAAATAGTTGAAGTAAACAGCCTAAGCAGAGAACAAAAATGTCTTATAACATCACCGACCGATGGGGCTGTTTTATTTGCCAGTCCGGCCAGCTATGCCCCTTTAAGGGGCCTACGCAGATGACTGTACAGCTATCGTACCGTAAAAACTTCATATAAAAAAAATGGTCTCGTATAGCGCCCGTACAGTACTACGAGACCCTGGTACGCAGTATGTTATAGCCTATTTCCATTGCTCAGTTACTGTTAAAATTAACAGTCAGTTATGAAAGTTGTTTCCATTGCTCTGTAAGACTGCGTACACACGGTGCTTTTTTGAAGCATGCATTCTTGTTGATTTTCTTTTGAAAGTTGCTTCGAGTTGCAACTCACACACACACGATGCTTTTAGTTGCTGCTTCTTTTCGATAAAATTTTGATTATCGGTTTATAGCTCAAATTGCACAGAGCGTCAAATAAAATAAAAAAATCAGTGAAAATTACAAAATTGCTGAAGAACTTTTAGATGTTACAATGCATGCAGTGGAAGCAATTGATTTCACAAATTCTGAAGAAGTGGAAATCGTTTTGGATATTTTGGATTGCGTTGAAACCGCTTCCAAAAAAAAGGAAAGGAAAGAGTGGATAAAAGATTGGCGGAAAAGTCGGCCAACCAGTGGGTCTTTTAACTTTCTTATGAAAAAGTGAAAATTTGACGGCTCATCTTTTTTTGAATATATTCGTATGAACGAAGAAACTTTTAATTTCATTTTGTCGGGTGTTGCCAGCGAGATAAGCAAGCAGGACACTTTTATGAGGACAAGTATTCCTCCGAATGAAAAGTTGGCCGCTACTTTGCGGTTCCTTGCTACAGGAGAGACTTTTAAAAGCACTAACTTTCAAACAAATCTCTCATCTTCATTCCTTGGCAAGGCAGTTCTCGAAGTCTGTAACTTTGAACAAAAACAACATATAACCGCAATTGTAAATAATTATCGAAATAAACAACCCTGGAGCCAAGTGATTATTGAAAATTACAACTCGCAGGCAACAAATCGGAATAAGCACAAAAGGGAACGCACGTTAAGAGTTGCAGGTCTTTGTCATAGTGCAACTTTTTACCAACACTGCTTTCCTCACCTCCCTTGCCTAAAAGCCCAAAGTTGCAGCGTCAAAAAAGCACAGTGTGTACGCAGTCTAACTGAACTTCAGTTAATGAATCAGCTGTTCGGTTTGTTTTGTTTTGGTTTGTTATAGCTAAAATTACGAATTAATCATGAAGCGAAATTTATTATTGCAAATTGTAAGTGCATTATTGTCAGTTTGATTGACATACAGGCTATTTCTACAAGCTGATTTGCTTGTTATGAAGGAGCAATGTAATTTTATAAAAACATTAGCCACGAACATTGCAAAAGCAGAAAATGGAAGCGTCTATCTGAGTGGTCATTTGTAAGTTAAAATTAAATTGCAAGCATATTTGAAAACAGTATATCTCTACATTTAATTTAAAAATAGCCAAGGCATGGAAAGTTTTGGGAGCTGGATGTGCCACAAAATAGTGATGCGTTTTTCAAGGAGAATTTTCATTCACGTCCCGCGTTCCCGCCGTGGGAGTTTCTCTGCATTGCCCTGAAACAAGTTCTCCATGCCTTGCTCCCAAATTACGTATTTTTTTCGTAAATACATCTAAAAAAGAAGTATATTAATTATTTTAAAAATATAATTCAAAATTGCACTCTCCTTTTCAACGTTCAATCAGCTGTTTTGTGACTTTTTCGATGAAACATCGCGATGTTTTATCGAACAAGTGTTCAAATGAACTGGTTTCTCTTCAGTTATGCTTCAGTTAATATTTACGGTCAGTTTTACTTCAGTTAATGCCTTATGGGAGAATAAATGCAAACTGAACCTCAGTTACTGTTAACTTACTGTTAAATGAATAACTGAACAGTGGAAATAGGCTATTATAGCCTATTTCCATTGCTCAGTTACTGTTAACTTAACAGTCAGTTACGAAAGTTGTTTCCATTGCACTGTAACTGAACCTCAGTTAATGAATCAGCTGTTCGGTTTGTTTTGTTTTGGTTTGTAATAGCTAAAATTACGAATAAATCATGGAGCGAAATTCATTATTGCAAATTTGTAGTGCATTATTGTCAGTTTGATTGACATACATGCTATTTCTACAACCTGATGTGCTTATTATGAAGGAGCAATGTAATTTTAAAGAAACATTGGCCACGAACATTGCAAATATGTAGCAGAAAACGAAAGCGTCCATCTGAGTGGTCATTTATAAGTAAAAATTAAATTGCAAGCATATTTCAAAACAGTATAATATCTCTATATTTAAGTTAAAAATAGCCAAGGCATGGAAAGTTTTGGGAGCTGGATGTGCCACAAAATAGTGATGCGTTTTTCATGGAGAATTTTCATCCACGTCCCACATTCCCGCCCTGGGAGTTTCTCTGCATTACCCTGAAACAAGTTCTCCATGCCTTGCTCTCAAATTACGTATTTTGTTCGTAAATACATCTAAAAAATAAGTATATTAATTATTTTAAAAATATAATTCATAATTGCGCTCTCCTTTTCAACGTTCAATCAGCTGTTTTGTGACTTTTTCGATGAAACATCGCGATGTTTTATCGAACAAGTGTTCAAATGAACTGGTTTCTCTTCAGTTATGCTTCAGTTAATATTTACGGTCAGTTTTACTTCAGTAAATTCCTTATGGGAGAATACATGCAAACTGAACCTCAGTTACTGTTAACTCACTGTTAAGTGAATAACTGAACAGTGGAAATAGGCTATTAGTTACTGGCCTTTAATAAGTGTTGAACAATGAAAATGTTAAATAACAGTGTGGCTGTTGTACGGCTAGTAATGAATGCTGAGCATATCTTTACGGCTCGTAAAAAGTGCAACAACATGTCGGGCAAGAGCCGGCTTATACATGTTTCGGAAAATATTGACAAAATTGAACTCCAATAGCGCCATACTTATTGTTTTGGCAGTCAATGCTGCACAACAAGAAATTAATAAAAATATATAAATTAATTCATATGATACAATTTAAATAACATATGAATTTTTATTCTTCAACTCAAGCCGACCCGTACTGCCCGGGTAAAGATCTGTAAGGTTAATTTGCTTTGAGTCTTTTGAGTGGTTTCGGTTATGTTAATCATAATCTCTGGTTATTTCAGGTGTGCCCATCAAACATGGGTTTACTAAAATGCTACCATTTTTTTTTTTGCATTTGCAGCCTAATTTTTTTTTATAGCCGCTAGTAGCAATTTGTTTGTTGTACAGAAACACAAAAGTAGCGTACGTTGTTCGTTAATCATTATTTAAAATTCAGTTAAATTTAAAAAAAACACTGCTGCATTTCCGATTTATTTAGAGAAAGTAGTCACAATATGTGCGTTGTTCAGAACTGGTCGTTACGGCTCGTACAATGTGTGCAGTACGGTACGGGAGCTGTACTGTCATCTGCGTAGGGGCCTTTACACAGCCTAAATTGTCAGTGACATTATAAGACTCTATACTAAGAACAGAGATGTTAGTAGAAAATAGAAAAGAAAAATTTAAATATGAAAACTAAAAATAAAAAATAAAAAATAAAATAAATAGAATAAAAAATATATAAATATAAAATAGAAAAGTGTATTAAAGAGAGATAGGTTGAGGGGGAAGAATGACCCGTTGGAGGAAAAGAATTTAGCCAGTCCAGCAAGCTATGCCCCGTTTCATAGCTGAGAGCGGTCATTAACTTCCCGAAGATATACTGAAAGCAATGATTTGATTAAGGAGAGTGAGGTCTCATTAGAGAACACGTGGTAATGGTTATTAAATTGAACGCATAAAATACGAAATGGGTTGTGCATAGCGAAATCTGTTGTGCACGTTTTCAAAAATAAAGGGCGAAAGTTTCTAGTGGGTCTGGAAGGAATAGAGAAACGGAGTTGACTTAAAAGAAAATAAGAATCTATTTCGCCAGCAATCAACTTGTGCAGGAAGGCAACACCAAGGACTATCCTACGATTGTTCAATGACGGAAGGCTAAGGAGAAGAAGCCTACTGGAATATGAAGGCAAGCGAAGATTACTATCCCAATTTAAGCCTCGTAAGACAAAAATCAGAAACTGCTTCTGAACAGATTCGATACGATCCTGCTGGTTATTTCTATACTGGGGGCTCCATATACAAGAGCAGTATATTAAGATAGGGCGGACAAGTGTACAGAGTTTTCGTAACGTAAGGATCGTTAAACTCTTTAGACCGACGTTTAATGAAACCGAGAACACCTTTGGCTTCATTAACAATAGTAGCAATATGAAGGCCGAATGAGAGTTTTGAGTCAAAAAGAACACCAAGGTCCTTAATTGTGAAAATACGTTGCAACGGGGTATTGTCAATTGAGTAGCTGGTAATGAAGGGACTATTACGGCTGAAAGACATAAACATACATTTAGAACAATTGAGAAGCAACTGATTAGTAATACACCAAAGTTGCATTGTATTTAAATCATTTTGTAAGCAAGTATGATTCAACGAATGACAGTAGGAATAATTAAGTTTCACATCGTCTGCGTACATGAGAATGCGAGAATGTGATAAACAGAGGGAAGATCATTTATAAAAAGAGTAAAGGACCAAGATGAGTACCCTGTGGTACTCCAGAAGTAACCTGGACTTGTTTCAAGGTAGCCCGTCTTAGGAGGACTGTTTGTGTCCTACCCTTTAAATAAGAAGTAATCCAAGATAAAAGAGAAGGAGGGAAACCAATACGGACAAGTTTGAGAAGTAAAAGGTCATGGTGTACAGAGTCAAAAGCTTTGCTGAAGTCCGTGTAAATGACGTCAGTTTGCATTTTCGAGAGGAAAGCATCATGTACCAAGGTTGGGAATTCTAATAAATTGGTCATAGTTGATCGATTTTTTACGAAGCCGTGTTGAGCAGGGGATAAGATTGATTTGCAGAAATGTTGCAGAGACGAAGTGATAATTTTTTTCAAATAATTTTTATTGATAGCGGACAACCAGACCCCTAACATTCTGATAAATAATAGATATTTCGTCAGAAATTTATTTTTTGGATCGACAGAATTTTTAGTTAAAAAGGATACAGCTTGGAGGTTAACAGCTACAGGCAGATTTATTTTTTTGGCAAAAACTCATGAACAACCGTATGAAGGGGCCAAAATTTGGGATCGCAGATAATTGGAAACAATTCTTGAGAGACATTAATTTTAAAAGATGATATTTCGCGAGGAGAAGAAAAGTTAAATTTCGTAATAGAAACACTTACGGGGGTGTGCCAGAAATCTCTAGAGATTTTGGCTCGAGCAGGTTTTCTAAAACAAAACCGTCGGTGTGCCAGAAGTTAGGGAGATTTCATTTTTCGGTTAAATTTTTCGGAGCAAATACGTAAAACGAAAATGGCCAAAAAGAGTTGCTACCTTTCAAAAGTAAAAATTGCCTAAAATGTATTTGCTATTTTGTCATGGTTTTCAAGGTTGGCCGCAGGGCATTAAAGTTATATTTAATAAATTGTTAAATAAAAATATGTAAGGGCTTATCTCTTGTAATTCTTATACAAAATATATATTTCATATTTTGCCCGCCAAATAACTCATGTTGCTTGACAGCCCTGCCGTGATAGCTTGCTTCAACAGCTGTTCTACGTATTTCGTGAACAAACACCGCAAAAGCTGCCAACTTATGAAAAACAGTTTGCTGCAATAACTTTGTTAAATTTACAACAAACTGTCCACTGCTCAACCATGGAATTTTGTTACCTGAGAGTACAATTTTTTTATGTTTATTTGTCACAAAAAAGTGTCTTTAGAATTGACGTTTTAAAGACTCCGAATAATAGTTATTGTTAAACGAACAAGTTGGCACCTCTCTTGTTGGGGACGGTTTTGCACGCTTACACGGAACGGCAAATAGTCTTAGAGATTTGTTACAGATTTATTAATATCAAAAATCAAGAATTAAAATATGTATTCAATTCAAATGTATTTGTAATATGCAGCTAAGCTTAAAATTACCTTTCGAAAAAGTAACACTTGTTATACATTAGACATCTAATATTGCTTAAATTAACCAAATCTCTGACCATATTTGTTGATATTTTAAAACCATCTCGAACTCTGCTCTGGCACACCTAAAACCAGCTCGAGGTTGGTTTTAGGTTGGAATTCGGTTGGTTTTGATGGCTGGCACACCCCTGTTAATGTTGTTTTGCTAGCAATATAAGCAGCAACTGAGTCACAAGTAGTTTCAGCGGAAAGTCGCGACACAAAAACTTGCTTGCGAGGAGCCACTACTTTTGAAATAGGAGGTGGCTGGGATACCGGGACAAAAGAGTTTGTCCCGTTAAGAATGGAAGAGCCACAGCCTAAACGAAAAGAGCTAGAAGGCTGAAATTTTCACACAATTTTCCATGCAGGTAGTAAGTGAGTCCTAAGAAAGGAATTTTATTTTGGACAACTCCTCCGAGTACCTCCCATACATTTTGGAGCACTTTTACCCATTCCAAAAACAAAACACATAACCCATTCCACTACTGGCGCCTGATTGTCGCACAAGCCGAGGGTTTGATCGTGAGCGAGAAAACAAAAACAAAACAAATGCGCAGTGACGCCTTCGCGTCGCACAAGCAAAGTCTTAAAAAAAAGGTTCGTACACTCGCAAAAAAGAAACGGATTTTCGCTTCTTAATGAATAAGTGCATACACAAATAAGTAAACAATGCGCTTGAAAATAATTTTCATAATTTTATGTACATGTATCTTTTCGCACAGTGCAAATTGTTATTTTTTCAAATTTGTGTGCCTTTGACAATTGATTTACGACCCAAGTAGCGTTTGTTGTTTGTGTAAGTGTTGTTGTTGGGCCCGCACTGCTTCTTTTTGTTGGTGTCATTGATTTAAAAAAACAACAACAACAAAACAAAACTTGGTGCGTCTATAAAAATTTTGCATACCAAAATACATATGTTGTGGGGGTGGATTTGCCTACTTGCTGCTAATATAACTTAGACAAAACGTAACACACTTACATTAATAATATACATATTATGATAATTAGATAATTTGCAATCGCGCTCCCACCATGCTCCTCTGTTGTTGATCATTTACGTTCCCACTCTATTTTATGTGCGCGCTTTGCATGTCAATCATAAAGTTCAATAACCCTACCTCCTCCGCACACTCTAAATCAAAGCTAAAGGGTAAAGTACGTGTGAGTTTAGGCTATGCAATTCACTTAACTGCAGCCTCTTAGATATGTTATGCTTTGATTCAGTGCGTGCGAAGAAGGCAGCGATACTACGCTCTTTTTGACTTGCGCGCATACATAAGAGAGTGAGCCGAAACCATGATACAAAATACCGATAACGCATTGCGCATAAAAAGCTGTTTTGCGTGACGTCACATGTGACCGGTTGGGTATAATTTTCACATTGCATATGGCTGTTGATGCTAATCAAGAATATATATACTTTATATGGGGTGTTGTTTTTTTTTTTTTGCCTGTTAGATACTTTTGCACAAAACAATTATACCCTTTTTTACCCATTTAAGGGTATAAATATAACTGTGAATGCAAAAGATTTTATGTTGCTTTGCCTGCTGTGGCCCTGCCACAGTTTTATATGCAGCCGCTGCAGCCACAGCAGCAACAGTTTCAGCTATCTTCCTTCCAAATTTGGTGACACTAGCTCAAAGTTTGTTAAAGGTTGGGGAATGGGGGCTGGGCGCGTTATGGGTGGGTATGGCATTCAAATTATTCGTGAATTGAAAAGCCACAGCCTCAGCGAAATAAGCTAGAAGGATGAAATTTTCACACAATATTCCATGCAGGTAGTAAGTGAGTACCTCCCATACATTTTGGAGCACTTTGAACCATTCCAAACACAAAACAAATTACCCATTCCACTAATGGCGCCTGATTGTCGCACAAGCTGAGGGTTTGATCGCGAGGGAGAATACAAAAACAAAACAAATGCGCAGTGACGCCTTCGCGTCGCACAAGCAAAGTCATACAAAAAAGGATTGCAAAGGGGTACGGATGCGGCAGGGGTGTAAGTTGCCGCAAATATTTTCTGATGTAGATGGGGATGCCACCAGCTATGTTCCTACCTAATTTGGTGACTCTAGCTCAAAGTTTGTAAAGGGTTGTGGAAGGGGAGCTGGGGGCGGTATGTGTAGGCCTGGCTCCAAAATATATTTGGGGGTCGCTACCAGTTGTCTTCCTACCAAATTTGGAGACTCTAGCTCAAACACTATGAAAGATACACGCATTCCCGTTTTTAACGAAAAGTTGGGGCGGCTGGGGTGGACAAAGGCGGTATGGGTGGGCATGGCATCCAAAGTTTTGATGCAGTTTTTTGGGGATCGTCATCACCCATCTTGGCGCAAAATTTGGTTGCTCCAGCTCAAAAACTGAAGAAGTTATAAGCGTTTCTGATTTAAAATTGCAGGGGGCTGGGGGCGTAATGGGTGGGCGTGGCTTCAAAATGTTTGATGCAATTTTTTTGGGGATGCCTGTAGCTATCTTCCTACCAAATTTGGTAACTCTAACTGGAAGGGTGAGCGGAATAGGTGGATTTATCGATTTTGAGTTATCGAATTTATCGATTTGCCAGCCCTCCAGTTATCGTAGAACCCCAATCTTAGAACTTGATCTTTCCCGGCCATAGATAAATACATTTGCAAAGTTTCAAGTCTCTAGCTTGAAGGGTGTGGAAAAAACTTGCGAACATACAGACGGACGGACAGACACCATTATGGACATTGCACAAACCCAATATACTCTTTACCTTCGGTATCGAGTATAAAAAAAGACAGAAAACAGGACAAAAATTGTTCTCTGCAATTTTAAGCTTTTAGCATCAAAATGAAGCTTGCACAATTCCGTGAGGTGATAATAAACATAAACATAGCTAATTCAGCTTCCTGGTGACAAGATTGGGGACAATCGGCCGGCTTAAAACAAATTATGCTTTTTTGTGCGAGGCACAAAGCGTTTTGCATATGTTTTTTTGTCGCCATATACGCGCAATTGTGATCTATTTTGCTATTAAGACTGCATATGCAGTATCTGCAGTATGCCTTATTGGTGTGCGCTTCATCGCGGCTTATCCAATCTTTAAAATCTGGCTGCTATAGCTAGCAATCACGAAATTGTTATTTGTACTAATCTTTCGGCATTATTTAACTTTATTTTTCACTTTTGTTGTACATTAGATTACAAATGGTATCGAAAATACATACAAAGTATGTAAAAAAAACTTTGCAGTCGGACGCAATCGACTGCGCTATACTCGATACCAGTATTTAAACCGGTAAAAAGAGGCCTGATTGCAAAGGTTTACGGATGCGGCAAGGGTGAAAGCTGATACTGATGGGCATGCCACCAGCTATCTTTCTTCCAAATTTGGTGACACTAGCTCAAAGTTTGTTAATGGTGGGGGAAGAGGGGCTTTGCGTGTTATGGGTGGGCATGGCATCCAAATTATTTCTGCAGATCTTTTTGGGATGTCACTTGCTATCTTCCAACCTAATTTGATGACTCTAGCTCAAAGTTTGTAAAAGGTTGGGGAAGGGTGCTTTGGGCGTTTAGCTCAAAAACTATGAAACATACACGCATTCCCGTTTTTATCGAAAACTTGGGGTGGCTGGGGTTGGCTAGGGCGGTATGGGTGGGCGTGGCAACCAAAGTTTTGATGCAGTTTTTTTGGGGATCGTCATCATCTTGGCGCAAATTTTGGTGGCTCTAGCTCAAAAGCTGAGGAAGATATAAGCGTTTCTGATTAATCATTACGGGGGGGCTGGGGGCGGAATGGGTAGGCGTGGCTCCAATATTTTTCGGGGATGCCTGTAGCTATCTTCCTACCAAATTTGGTAGCTCTAACTTTAAGGGTGTGCCGAATAGGTGGATTTGTTGATTTTGAGCTATCGAATTTATCAATTTGCCAGCCCCCAGTTATTGTAAAGCCCCAATCTTGACACTTTGATTTACTATGCCATAGATAAAGAGAATTGGTAAGTTTCAAGTCTTTAGCTCGAATTGTGTGGAAAAAAGTTGAGTTCATACAGACAGACGGACAGACACCATGACGAACATACTCCCAATATACTCTTTACCTTCGGTATCGAGTATAATGACGCGCCTGATTCTCTACCTCAATGGTTGCGTGCAAAAGAGAATGTTAAATACTTTGCTCTAATATTTTATGAAATATTTTCTAATTTAATTATTATATATCTTCTGTTGCTAAAATTTATATAAACTATCCGCGCAGCGAAGTAAGCGGAGCACTTACTAGTCTATTATATATAATTCCACTGTCACGTTGTTGTCCGAAATAAACTTTAAAATTACTGAACCGAAATCAACTTTTTTTTTTTAATTTTTGCTTTGTTACAACTATTGAATAGTTTATAACTCAACTTATAATTGCAATATTATTTTATTGCGAATATAGTCATAATTATTTTAGTTCGATAAGATTCTAACAGATTACGATATATGGTAGTTAGTTGACTGTGTCAAATGTGTCTGTTGTATACAATCAGCTGACAGCCAATCGACGAATGTGTATATGAGTGCTGTTGAATGACAGTTGACGTTGTTGTGGTATTGGTATGGTATCGGGGCGATATCGTTGCAATATCGATATTCGTTAAGAAAACAGCTAGACAGTTTTAATTGTATTGGATTATCAGTATTATGACACCAAAAAAAACTAACCTCTATAATGCCCGTAGCAATGAGGCAAGTCGGACGTGCTAAGAGACCTCAAACCACGACTGCAAACTGTTCTGAAAGACATAGAGCAACGGGAATTGCGTGATGAACGTCTGCAGCTACAAAGAGAAAGGTCAAAAGCGGCGCGTGAACAGCATGTACCCAGATCTCGAGCACATGATCGAGAGAGACAGCAAGCCAGTCCACCTTAACACGTACGTCATTTTTTCGTCTTGCGTTTGAGTATTCCCCACACATCAATTATTCCGCGCATTCAAAAATCGCCATCGGTTCAATGGATCAAATAGGCCGATACTGTCAGGCTTTGAAATTCTGCAACGACCAGGAATGTGTTGTTCATCAGGTAAAGTGCTTTTGTTACCAGTCCGCCGGAGCCACTACGGTCACTTCTCGTTGGTGAATCAGATGATTCAAATTACGTCTTTAGGTGCATCTAAAAATTTCAATTTATCATCCGATGGACGTAATTTTGAGAGCTGTAATGGCCTCATATTAAACAAATTTGGTTCATTTAATTTATTTTTTTTTTAAATAAAATAATTACGCGCGCTATTGCAGCGACGATCATAAGTATCGATACTTGTATGGCAACGCCTTTCAAAGTGACAGGTACGAATTCACCACTTGGTGAGTACCGAATCAGAATTCTGAGTAAGGGTCTTCTGGTCGCTCAATCTGAGCCCGATCTTATTTTGGCCAGATCGTCACGCTGCGTACTTGGAATTTGGCAACCAAGAAAAAAAAAGACATAAACCTAGCTTCGGAAGCACATGCCTCCAACCCAAATCCAAATTTAATTTAATTAAATCCAATAATTGAAAAATAACTTCAATAATAACGAAAGTTTCGATTTATTAGGCGTCGCTTGGATTAATAGCCGAATTAAAATCATTGTTACAGCTACACGCCGAAAAAGCGCAAAGCGCCAAAATTGACGGGAGGAGCAGAAATCTTCAAGGAAATATTATAGAAATTAACAGAGAGCAGCTACCCAACAGTGAAACATGCAGATTTGTGTAGCCGTGACAAAATACTTAATTTAAAACCTTAAAATCCAAAGCCCAAAAACAATCACAAGATCGATTAAATTACATATATAAAATCTCACCATAAGCCACACAATTTAGAAATTAAAAACAAAACTAAAATTACAATTCAATACAAATAGTGTAAAACAACTGAATTATTAATTTAGTATGGATCTAAAATCAAACATTAAACGTAACGAATAACAAGTGGAAACGTTGCAGTCGGGCGCAACCGACTGCGATATACTCGATACCAGTTTTAAAACCGGTAAAAAGAGGCCTGATGTAGGGCAGGGGTGTACGCTGCATCAAAGATTGTTTGATACAGATGGGGATGCCACCAGCTATCTTCCTGCTAATTTTGGTGACTCTAGCTCAAAGTTTGTTAAGGGTAGGGGAAGGGGGCTGGGGCCGTTTTTGGTGGGCGTGGATCCAAATTTTTGATGCAGATCTTTGTGGAATGCCAATTGCAATATTCCTACCAAATTTGGAGACTGTAGCTCAAACACCATGAAAGATACACTCATTCCCGATTTTAACGAAAAGTTGTGGCGACTGAAGTGGGCAAGGGCGGTATGGGTGGGTGCAGAGTTTTGATGCATTTTTTTTTAGGTCGTCTCAAAAACTGTGGGAGATATAGTCCTTTCTAATTTCAACCTGCGGGGGGGCTAGGGCAGTATGGGTGAGCGTGGCATCCAAAGTTTTAATTCAAATTTTTGGAGGTCGTTATCACTTATCTTGGCACAAAATTTGGTGGCTCTAGCTCATAAACTGAGTTAGATGTAGGCATTTCTGATTTCCAAATGCAGGGGGGCTGGGGGCGGAATGGGTAAGCGTGGTTCCAAAACTTGATGCAGATCTTTGGGGATCGTTACCAGCTATCTTCGCACCAAATTTGGCGACTCTAGCTCAAACACCTCGAAAGATACACGCATTCCCGTTTTTAGCGAAGCGTTAGGTTGGTTGGCGGCGGCTAGGACAGTATGGGTGGGCGTGGCATTCAAAAATTTGATGCATTTTTTTGGGGATTGTCATCACCTATCTTGGCGCAAAATTTGGTGGCTGTAGCTCAAAAACTGAGGTAGATATAGGCGTTTCTGATTTCCAAATGCAGGGGGCTGGGGGCGGAATGGGTAAGCGTGGTTCCAAAACTTGATGCAGATCTTTGGGGATCGTTACCAGCTATCTTCGCACCAAATTTGGCGACTCTAGCTCAAACACCACGAAAGATACACGCATTCCCGTTTTTAGCGAAGCGTTAGGTTGGTTGGCGGCGGCTAGGGCAGTATGGGTGGGCGTGGCATCCAAAGTTTTAATTCAAATTTTTGGAGATCGTTATCACTTATCTTGGCACAAAATTTGGTGGCTCTAGCTCATAAACTAAGTTAGATATAGGTGTTTCTGATTTCAAACTGCGGGGGGCTGGGGGCGGAATGGGTGGGCGTGGCCCCAAAATTTTTGATGCAATTTTTTCATGGATGCCAATAGCTATTGGCTTCCTACCAAATTTGGTAGCTCTAACTGTAAGGGTGTGCGGAAACGGTGGAGTTATCGATTTTGAGTTATCGAATTTATCGATTTGCCAGCCTCCCAGTTATCGTGTAACCCCAATCTTGACACTTTATCTGTCCCGGCCATAGATAAAGACATACGCAAAGTTTCAAGTCTCTAGCTTGAAGGGTGTGGAAAAAAGTTGCGTTCATACAGACAGACAGACGGACAGACACCAAGACGGACATTGCACAAACCCAATATACTCTTTACCTTCGGTATCGAGTATAAAAACAAGAAACATATTTAAAAGAAGTCAGCAGTGACAAGTGGTATGTGTGTACAAGTGTTAAGAGAAATATAAGACATAGAAGAGAAAAAGACAATAACGTTGCATACGGATAGAAAAATTGTTTTGCTTATTGTTATACATTAATGTAGACAATAAACGCTGATAAAGAATTGTAACCACTAACGTAAACACCCCAGCACAAAATACCAAAAATAAATATAAGCAAATGTAAAACAATATTTAATGATTTTTAATTGAACTGAAAACATGTAATGCCATAACAATATGATATAAAAATTAAAAAGATTTGGAAAAAAAACAAAAAAATTAAATAAAAACAATTCATGCTTACACTCAATGCATAAACAAAAATAAGAAAAAATCAAATTGTAATTTGGTTTTAGCATCAAAATTAAATAAAACTTACCTGGTTTAAAGAACTTGTGGAATGGTTCGGAGGGGGCTAAGCTGAGGCCACCAGGCGGGGCGCGGGTTGCGGATAGCGAACGGCCTCTTTATGAGGTTAGCTGCGAATAAGCGAGAATCCTTGCAAATAAGCAGTCCCGGACAAACAGCGGGTACGGTACCGTTCACCGTACTGACAAGACGCTTGTGTCGCCGTCTTTAAAGCATAGCCTCATACACTCCCAACTCCCTCACACATACCTACCTCATCCTTACCCCCCACATCTCACTCCGGGCTGGACTAAGGTGTCACTCGAACCGAGCCAAGAGTCAACTTGGCTGGGGGCCCGGATAAAAAACTAGCCCAGTCGCTTACGGTGAGCTCAGGCAGATGGCGACCGCCTGTTCTAATTAGCCTTACCCGGGTATGGCGGATATCTGCCCGGGTGGACCCTATATTTCTCCGCAACTCGTGGGACATCATGAAGAAGAATAATAAAAACTAAATAGTACAGCAGGATACCCCTGCTGCCAGTGTCGCAAGACAATATGAGGACCGCCTCCTTGACGGGGAGCGGCCCAACGTGGGACCACCCCCACGGCGCTCTCATCAAGCGCAACCAAGGAGGCCGCAGTCGGCAGACGTTACAGTGCGTGCACAACCGACGGGGGAAGCTCCTCGTCACCATGTCGCCCCAGCTGCAGGTAGAGGAAGCAGAGCTGGACCATCCCAGCCGATGCGACCGAGCCTCAATGCAGTTCGGCGACATGGCGCGCAGAGCCAGCACCCAAAGATGCAGCTGCCAAAATTTGGAGAGCCGGGCGGTTTGGATGACCCGAACCGGAAAAAACTCAACGGCTCAAAAACCAAATGGTACCTAAGGTACCTTCAGCAGGGACTACCCCCAGCTGAGGCACTGCGCATGGCGATGGCAGGAAGGGTTTCGGCGAGCCAGGCACAGGGACTAGCCCCAAACCCCTCAACTGCACGCTGACGCCATCCACTGCACCCCCAAGAGGGTGTGCCCGGAGGAGCGACCAAGCACGTCGGCTGACGCCACAGCAGCAGCAGTGAGGTCTTCCTCTCCAATGTCCACCGAGGCTCGCACATCGTACGCAGCGATTGCGAAAAAGTCAAGGTGGCCGTGTTACCTGTGGAATACCCGCAGGTGATGCTCAGCCATGGGGACTTCTAGCATAGCCGGGAAGTCATGGGGAACATCGCCAAAGATAATAAGATGGCTGTACCTTATGGTAGTAAGGCCCATGCTGGGGTGATAAGGCACAGCAAATCACTGTGCAGAAGCAGCTTCAAAAACTACAGAGAATGGCCTGTGTAGGAATCACGGGCGCGATGAGGACTTGTCCCACATCAGCGCTGGAGGTTCTGTTGGAGATAACACCACTCCATCACACAATTAGGCTACAACAGAAGGCAACCCTTTTAAGAATGTCCGTTGAAGGAGTTATGAGAGGACACGTTCTTAGTCGAGTAGAGGAAGATATACTATCGGGTGAACTTCACCTACTGGCACAGCCAAGGGACGAAATGAGAGCCAAACATATGTTCGTGCAAAAGTTTCAAGTTCACCTCTGCAACAAAAAGGAGTGGACATCTCTAGTAGAGCCACATACCATAAAATGGTACACCGATGGGTCCCTAACACAACAAGGCTCCGGTCTTGGAGTGGTAGGCCCTCGGCTAACTTACCATGAGCCCCTAGGTATGCACACCAGCATATTCCAAGCTGAGGTATGTGCAATAGGGAGGTGTGTGGACTTTAATTTAAAGCGTAACTATTGGAATAGAGACATAGCCATCTTATCCGATAGCCAAGCAGCAATAAGAGCACTTAGTAAGACCGAAATCAGGTCAAAGGTAGTTCGTGAGGTACAAACCAAGCTGGACACTCTGGGATCACAAAATAGGCTTGCCCTTAGATCGGTCCCGGGACATATCGACATAGCGGGGAACGAAGAGGCAGATAAGCAAGCAAGACTGGGGGCAGCGAAACCCATAATAGGACCTGAGCCGTACTGTGGGGTGGGAAGAAGCACAATACGGCAAGAGCTTAGAAACGAAGAGAGATTTCTGCAAAGAATGAGCTGGGCAAGAACACCAGGACTCAGACAAGCAAAGCTTCTCTTAGGCAGCTATAACCTTAAACGGTTTAAGCAAGTGATAGCAATGGGTAAAAATAGACTCAGGATACTCACCGGTCTTTTGACAGGACATTGTAGACTAAGAGGTCACCTTGAAAAGCTAGGTATAGTCAGTAGCGAGATCTGCAGATTCTGCCAAATGGAAGGAGAATCCTCCTTGCACATTATAGCAGAATGTGCAGCCTTAGCAAGGAAAAGAAGTAGTTTTCTAGGGAAACACATTGTGCAACCTAGCGATTTAGAAACTATCGACCCAACAAAAATACTTGCCTTCATGCAAGACCTGGGTCAGATGGAAGAGCTATAGGCCAATAAAGGGGCACAATAGATCAGTTTGGTCGCAGTGCATTTCCCCCCAATATAATAATAATTATAATAAATAAAATTGAAAACAATTGTAAATATTTATGTAAAGTTAGTGACGCGTAATAAAAGTCGGATAATATTAGTTTACATTCGTTGAAAGCACAACAGCACAGAAATAAAGAAAAACAATTAAATAATACATAAAATAATTTAAAATAAGAAATTAAAACAAAAATGACAGAAAAATTAGTTCATCAATAATCTTTATTAGGAATATGATGACAGATTTTAGAAAACATAATAAAAATTAATTTGTATTACAAACCTTTTACGTTAAGCTTAATTATAATTTCAATATGATACCCTCTCTTAAATATTTATAACGGAAAATTTGGATGAATATAAAATTTAAACAATGATTGCTTGAATAGTTCGTTCTTTCCGGAGGCATAGGAGTTGAATACAGGGACCGTAAATAAGAGTTATGGGATTGAAAAAAATTAAAGCGACATATAGGGATAAGGTTGATGCGAAAACGACCAAATACTTTGTTTTAAAGCTGGGAATTCAAAAATGCAATACACTTTTATTTTCAATTTATATAAATAAATTAACCAATAACTCTTATTTTTTGACCTAAATTAAAAATTTTTTATTTAATTAATAAAAACGAAGAGAGGCTAGAGGCTTGATTAGCTAATAAGCTCCTTACTTGTTATACCCTGTGCCCATGAAAAATGCGTAAAAGGGTATATTATCTATATATATATATATGTCGTAGAACTGCTGTTAAGAAGACTGTTACTGTTAAGTAACATAGACACGTTAGCGTTAAGAATACTGTTAGTAACAGTCTTCTTAACAGCAACATTTGTGCTATGTTGCTTGGTTCAAAAGATATTTAAAATCAATCTTTATTTTTAACTTTTATAATAAAAATTGAAAAATAACTCTTCTTTTTGATTTTTAAAATAAACATTGATAATCAACTTTTATTTTTTTTTTATAATAAAGATTGAAAAATAAGTGTTATTTCACAATTTTTAATAAAAAATTGAAATTTAATAATTAAATAAAAAAATTTTAATTTAGGTCGAAAAATTAGAGTTATTGGTTAAGTAAAATATAAAAAATTGGCAAATAATTCTTATTTCTCAATTTTTATTATAAAAATTATTATCGTTACAGTCCCTGGTTTAATATAATTGTGTCAATAAAATATGGGGTCTTCACTCACTTTCGTCGAAGACACCATGGTAGGGTGGGTAAAGAACATGTGGGTCGAACACCAACTTAGACCACACCGCACATCGTTGGTATCAAAATATGGGAACCAACAAACTTGTTTATTTTTTTATTGATGGATTACCGCCTACGCGTCGTTTCGTCGTAGGTATGGATAGATTTGTGTTATGGAGTATCGGCTCCAAGAATAGATAGTTTCAGAGGGACTCTACAATAAATCTAAGGTAACGCTGAAAAGTAGCAGCAGCACAACCCACCCCACCCGGAAGAGCAAGGCCCCGCTGTTTCGCTGCTGATCGATAGAGCTGGTGAGAAGATATCTCGGGAAAAACATGTTTGTCTCACCGAGCTCGTTTAGGAGGCGTGTTACAAAGAACATTAAAATACTGACCATGTATACCATGTGTACCATAAGATCGAGCTGTTGATGCCAATACCTAATGAAGAGTAAAAATTTTTTCAAATTTATTTTATGTTCATTTCAGTCCACTGATGTTCTGGCAGGGTCAAGATGGATATCACATCACCATTTAAAAGGTTAATCCGATGAAAAAAGACAGATAAACAAGTAATATATCATCGCTTAATGCTTAGTTGAATAACAGAAATGATAATTTAAAATAAAATTGGGTAAAATAATTTTAATTTTCATTGTTAAAACTTTATTTGTAATAGTACCTAAAAATCGAACAAAATACGGAAAAGCCACAGCAATGCGACGACACTACTAGCGACCATGAAATAAACAAATAAATAAATAACCAATAAGCTAGTCATGTGGGCGCTCTAAAATTCCTCATTAAAATAAGGCTAACAATCATTTGTGTGAACCATCATCACAATCTTTACATTATGATGGCGTTAATGTTGATCTGTACTGAAGACACTCTGCACAATGAGTGTAACTTGATACTTTTTTGAGCATGCTGCCTGTGTTTATCGATTTATTAGACGCTTTCACGTCAAATAGACGTACGTGTTAAAGCGCGACTGTGCTCGAAATTTTTTTTTTAGTTTTGCTGGGCTTATTTATTGAATCTTTTCTAGTGAATTAGAAAACTAACAATAAGTATACAAATCTTATTAATAAATCTCAACTAACAGTACATATTTTGACTGTAATCTGGTTGAGCGTCCCTAAAGTTCAACGCTGGCTTGGTAAGTCTTTACGTCGAAGACGGGATCGACTGCGAAGCCTTGTAAGACCTCTCGCGAGAAGATTAGTGTGCGATGAGAGCTTGCTTATGTATTTCACTTTTTTTCTGCTATTTCCTCCTTGACTGATAGGATGTTTAAGTCTTTGTGAATGTTTTCGTTCCGAACATACCATGGTGATGGTTCTCAGGATTTTTGTCTGGGCTCTCTGGACAATGTCGATGCTGCTGTTGCAAGCGTTCCCCCATAACTCGGAGCCATAAGTCCAGATTGGTTTGAGCACAGAGTTGTAGAGGAGGACCTTGTAGTCCAAACTAAGGGAAGAGCGAGCATTGATGAGCCAATGGAGGCTATTGGCTTTCAGTTTGAGGTGTTTTCTTTTAGCTTCAATGTGTCGGCGCCATGTAAGTCTTCTGTCTAGATGTACGCCTAGGTACGTTTCTTCGTTTGCTATCGGCATGGCGGTGTTGTTTAACGTGAGTGGTGGGCAGTCTTGCCTGTTAAGGGTGAAAGTTACTTGCTTACACTTTTATTTGTTTACCTTAACTCGCCAGTCGAATAACCATTTTTTTTTACCAGATGAAGGGCTAGTTGGGCAGTTGCTTGTGTTGGGCATTTGGAGCGGCTGAGAACAGCTGTATCATCAGCGAGGGTAGAGGTTGTCAATCGGCTACTTATGGGGATGTCTGCTGTGAACAGCACGTATAGTGTTGGTCCAAGTACGCTGCCTTGTGGAAATCCAGCTTCAATTCATTGTAGTGTTGCATCTTACTGCAAACTTCCTGTCGTAGAGGTACGATTTAAGCAGTTTGTGTGTGTTGTTTGGGAGTATTGTCTTGATTTTATGCATCAGGCCTTCCAACCAGACTTGGTCGAATGCCTCAGCAACATCCAGATATATAGCAGTGCAGTATTCTCGATTTTCGAACGCGCTTCGTATCTCTGATGTTATACGGTTGACCTGCTCAATTGTTCCGTGCTTTTCACGAAAGCCAAATTGGTGTGATGGGATTATGTAATGAAGATTCAGGAATGGATAAATCCGGGACAGCATACATTTTTCAAAAAGTTTTGACAGACACGATAGTAAACTTATAGGTCTATACGTCGCGGGAACTGTGTGATCTTTCCCAGGCTTTGGTATCATAATGATGATTGAGTTTTCCCATCTGTCCGGAACGTGGCCACTAGTTTTGTGATAGTATTGAAGAGCTGGGCAATTGTGCAGACCGCACAGTAAGGCAGCTCAATAATCATCATTGGGATAATTAGGTCACCGCTTGGAGATTTTTTTGCGTTCAATTGCTCTTTAATGATTCTAACTATTTCATTAGGGCGAAACTTGATTAGCTCATGTTGAAGCTGAGAGTCGTTCGATGCAGTCGGTAGTGCAAACGTAGTTGTTGCAGGATTAGGTTGGAACACTTTTTGAAGGTGAGTAGCAAATGTTCCAGCTTTTTCTTCATCACTGCGGGCCCAGCCGCCTGCGGGGTTTCTTAAAGGCATTACTGTTTTTGTCGGTGAGCTTAGAGTTGGGTGTGCTCTCCAAAGTGAGTTTTTCGTACTGGTGGTTGATAATTGCTCGATGTAACGGCGCACAGTGGGGCCTTTGCTCATTTTACTTATCAAAAATCATATCTTCTAAACTAATGAAGCGATTTCAAAAATTTATATAGATGACTTTTCAAGCTTAAAAATGAATGTTCGACAAGAGTGCTAGGTATCCGTGGTGCTTAAATATTCAAGGTCAAAGTTAAGAAATATTTCCAGCATATTTTACCTGTAAAATTCCAATTAAAAACGTTTGTTTTTAATCATAACTGAAAATTTTTTATAACTTCAATGACTATATCGCATTTTTTGTTGTTTTTATTCGATTTTCTAACTTAAATACATAAAACTTAAATTCTTATTTTTGGGTGGTTTTTTGAGGTTAATTTTTAATATTTGCTATCGATGGCTGATTTTCAACAAAATAATCATCAACATTAATGCTAGTAAGGTTAACATTGTAATGTTTCGCTTGGTTCGTTTTTTTTCTCTCCTAAAAATGGGCAATAATTTGTTGTGTTTCGCTCCTAGCGCCATTTGTGTGTGAAAAGCTTGAGTTTCCCAGAAAGCGATAGAAGAGGAAACTGAAAATTGTTGAAAATTGCGTGTAAAGCAAATTTTCAGAAATTTAGCCTTCATTAGATCTTTTGACCCCAGTCACATTCCTTTTTTCTGCTAGCCCTTGAGCGAACAAGTTGTGCGCGTTGCAGTCGTCTTTAAACACATTTATATATATGCATATGGGCATACAGTGATTTGTGCAGTACAGTTTACTTTAATTTAAACTATAAAGGAGAATCGGCTATAAATATTCTTTGGCATACAGTTAACGCTGCAGCAAGCTGCTGCGCAACCCGTTTTGTTCGTCAGTGCCTATTTCAAAAATTTGGAATGGGCGATTAGTTTGGAATGATTAGTATGGAATGATTTGTTTGGAATGAGTAATTAGCTTGGAATCAATTGCCTAAGGTTGCCGTGCATAGTGGCGATATTTCATTGTAATTGCTGGAGCAATAATTAAATCGAATCGGCTTATGTTCGCTACAAAGACGTCTTAAGCTAGTCGCGCAGCTGTTTTACTTAAGAGAGTTTCTCTTAAAACCACCATCGTTTGGTTCAAGTAAAAGCTCCCCCCCGGAAAGAAATATGAGAGTCAGCCTGATTTTGGATATGTAAAGAGGTGTCGAATGCATTCCATCAGTATTCGTATATCAAACCTAACCTGAGGAACATGGTCACGCACGTGGATTTTCTTTTCTTCCTCTTCGGCCCAGCTTTAACAACCGCCTTAATTAATTAGCTGCTACAACTACATCGAGGGAATCAACTTTGTTTTAAAGAAAAAAAAAACATATAAACAAGTAATGAGTCCGAGCAATTTCCCTTTTGTTTAAGTGAAAAAAAAAATCCTAACCTTACGCGTGCGCAGCGATCGTGCATACCTTAACCAAAAAAAAAAAAAAAAAAAAGAAACAGAAAAAAAAATTACATACAAACACCTAAATTTAACAAATGAAAATGCTCGTCGAAAGGGAGATTGTGACGGTTCTGTGAATATTTTTGAAATTATAATTAGGCTTTATTCTAATAAGAGATTTTTTTTGTCTAGACTTGTATGCGGTATGAAAAACACACAAAAATTTCGCAGTGTATGCTTATGTTTCCAGTGAGCTTTTGCACGTGGCTTGTGCTCTATGCTCTCTTGTATGTTTATCATCTACAGCGAGCTTTCGCATGAGGCTTGTGACATTTGCACTCTTATTAACTAATTGCAGCAACACACACACCAACACCAGGAAGTACTTCCAGCGTGGGATGATGTATGTAAGTCGGTTTATTTTATATTATTATGAGCCGCTCTAAAATTGAAATAATGATGTGAGTACAGATACAAAAAAAAAAATGCTTTCCTTAAATTGTGTGCAAATATCCGAACTTCGTTTTAACCAATCGCCACATTGCTGGTCAAAAATTTAGGTACACTTAATTATTTTTGCTGGTTTTTTCTTACGCAAGACGGGTTTTGAAATTGAAATGCAACGAATGCATCACGTATTCCATATTTACAATATGTAAATATTATTAACCGTCCGATATATAGATAAATCTTACTCTACTATAATATTAGTTGATACTTATATTTTAATATATATATTTAATGTTGGCTATTATATGGAGAAAATGAATGATTGAAAAAGGCCAATTTATCGAAAATTAATTTAATCAGTTTCTTAACACCTATCATTTAGATCAATTTGTTTATTAATATGCTACTTTTTCTTTGCCTAGCCTTACACACGTTTGCGAAACAGATTTGATTTTTGTTTCTTCTATAAATTGTTTTAAATACAAATCAGCCTGCAGGTGTAGCACCTGGCTATTACGTGCATGCCCGATTGAACTGATGATGCATGTACGAACTGCGTAACAACTGGCAGATAGTACCCGCGCTGATCAACCGGCATTATTGTGTTTTTTTTTAAAGGCATTTGTTTTTTTTTGTTTTCAATTCTGTCGGCAAACATGTGCAAGAGCTATACAAATCGCGTCTATATCGTATTTATAACTTTAACTACCTAATTTAATACATTTATAACCAATTTTTAAATATGAATTATATCAGCATTTCGTGTGCTTTTGAAATGCATTAATTTCCGTTTTTTTGTGGATAACAATCAACTTCCGATGGAGGTAGGATAGCTTATGTAGGGCTTCCCACGGGATTCTGCTGTTAATTTTGGCCCGCAGGATCATGGAAGGGTGGGCGAGTGCACCAATCGGTGGCACCAAATAAGGAATGTCCCGGTTACTCGATTTACTTGGTCCTCTTCCTACTTCTAATCCTTTCCTTCTTTCTCATGCCGTAGTCGTTCGTTTGTTCTTTTTGTCAACATTTTAGTACGCGAAAAGCAAAATAATTCTATAACTAATAACGAAGCGAGTTTTATGCGTCGATCATTTACAAAAAAAAAAAAACACCCACCCCAATTGCCGGCGAGCTTCAGCCAAAGCAAGCGCGTACTTCGATCGTATTAAATAGCCCATCTGCTTCACGTTGTTCGTTACAACATCTAATAAACTCAACATTTCGGAACTATAGTTGCTATCTTCCAAATACTTTCGTGATCGCACATGTCTCAGCGATGCAAGAAGTGGATCCGATGAGGGTGCCAGCATGTTGAAAAGGTCTCCATTTTGTCGCACCCGAGAAATTTTGCACGTATTAGTGTATCTGAACCTCTTGTAGTCCTTGTTTTTACATTCCTGTGCTTCTTCGGACAGCTCTCCAATAGGTAAGCACTGATATTCTATTAAGTCCTTTCCATCAGCCAAAATCCTATGTACCGTGGGGGTTAGTTTTTTCTGAGGATACAATTCAGTCAAAAGTTGAGCTGTTTTTGATGCGTATTCGCTAAATTTTGCACCATTTCTTTGCAGTTTATAACATTTAGGATAACAGCCAACCTTTTAATGATCTCATGATTAACACCTGTTATGAAAGATGTAATTTGATCATTTTCAAAAAATCTCCTCGAAGTATTTCCATCATTCGTATTCCCGTATCCGTGCTTTGGACAGTCAACTTTTATTCCTAGCTTCCGAGAGAACTCAGCTTGTATAACTTCCTTTCTACTCTGTATATCCTCACGAGGCGTATTATCCGTTTTTGTTTCTCCTGGCCGAGGAAGTGTGTACGCGAGCTTCAAAATAAATTCCATACACTTTATTCTGCAATGCAACGGAGAAATTCCATATTCGTAGCAGTTCTCCTCACTCGTTGAGTCGTCTAAACTGTGTAAGTCTTTTTGAGTTTTTGAGTTAGCTAGGTAAGCAAGCAAAATTGGTATAACCCTTTTCCAATTAGCTAGGTAAAAAACAATATATACCTAAGGTATTGATTTGCATTAAAAATAGGTAAACGGGGAAATACAGAATTTAAAAATAAATAACCTGTAGTTCCGCAACTTTCCATCAACTACAATTATATTTACCTGCCTCCTCAGACCTTTTGCATTCAGGTAATTAGAAAGGATAGTAAGGAAAGAAGGATTAGAAGGGATATATATAGACAGGTAGTACTTATAATACAACATTTAGAAATGTTATCAATGAACAACACACACGCTACAGCCAAATTTGTATGCGCTCTTCTTCTTCCTTATACCTGCCGCGTGTTTTTAACTCGAGGTATCCCTAGTTTTTTGGCTCGCGTTTCCAAAATGCAGATTTTCGCAGATTGTGACTATATACATATGAAAGGTATATATTATAGCTATCAAATGCATGTGGTCCCGCCTTGACTCTGAGAGATACTTTTTTGTTATATTCCACAAAAGTTCAAAAAATGCCAAAATTTAGTGTATTTTTTAAACGATTCTAATTTAATAAGTATTTCAGCTATATTTAAACTGTTTACAGAAAAACACTGAGATTGAACATACTTTTCAGATAAAGAAAAAATCGAAGATCGGTTGTGTACGTCGCCCAATATTCAGTTCGAAAGTGGTAAATTTCTGTAAAAATATTCATTTTTTCGTACTCACGTAAAATTTCTCAACTTTGAGGAGCTCTACCACCCATAATTATTAACCGATTTAAAAAATCTTTTGGATCCATAATCTTTGAAGTATTCTCTATCGATTACATGTTTCACTTTTGCCAAACGCGTTCATGACAAAAATGATTTTTGATAAGCTATCCGGGCAGAGGCCCCACTGTGCGGCGTTGAGCGTGTTCTTCCTCGTTTTTTAACGCTTTGGTGAGTTTACGTGAAGCGTCTTTTAGTTTTTGCTTTGCCGATGGCGATCTGTTCGATTGCCAGTCTCGTCGTAAGCGCCGCTTTTCAAGAACGAGCTGTTCAGTTTGTAGATTTGTTGTCTTTTGGTTGTTTGTTGTTTTTGCTGTTTGAGGCGTTGCGGTGCGAACTGCGGCGACGACGACCGACTCCAGAGTGTTAACAAAACTATCAATGTCAGCTTCATCTTCGAGGCGTGGCTTAAGCTCAATGTGTGAGCTTATATATTTTTTGTATCTGAGCCAGTTAGTTTTATGTGAAGTTAACTTACCGAGTGGTCAGATGATAGATCCGAAATGCACTCTGCGCTTATCAGTCTACGCGAAATGTTCCTATTAACTGCAAAGTCAATCAAATCGGGTAGTATTTTGGGATCTGTCGGCCAGTATGTAGGTTTGCCAGGAGAAACGTGGTCGAGTTTGTTGTTTGCTTTTATAATTGCATTGTAGAGCTGCTTTCCTTTTGGAGTCACGAGACGAGATCCCCAGTGTGTGTGCTTGGCATTATAGTCTCCTGCTGCTATAAAACATTCTCCTAGTGAGTTAAAAAATTCCATAAATTGGTCTTCCGATATGGTATAACGCGGGGGGCAGTATACAGCGGCTAGAGTAAGTTGGTTACCATTGTCTAAATATATTTTTAGAGATGTGGCCTGTAAAAAGTTTTCAGCAAACTCTTTAAAGTAGTGGTGCTTGAGACGGCTTCTGGTCAAAATACCAGGTCCACCGTGCGCCATTCCATCGGGATGATTTGTACCGTAGAATACGTATACGTTTATATTAAAGTTATATTTGTTTGTAAGGTGTGTTTCGGAAAGTAGTATTACATCGATGTGCTTGTCGAGTTGGAATTGAGCTAACTCAAGTTTATGCTGTGAGACGCCATTAGCGTTCCACGTAGATATTCGTAGCGCAGCCATTGATTATTTTGACTGTTGTGATACAAGCATTTGTATCAAAAGATTTTGATTACGCATTAAATCTTGCATAGCTGATTGCATGAATGACATAAACTTTTTCAAGCTCTGCTGCAGAGTACATATTAGTGCTTCGAGGCTGTTTTGTTGCTGCACCTGTGCAGCGTTTGTGCTCACTTGTTTTGGTTGTAAAAACGGTGTGTTTGAGGCTGGAAGAGAAAATCCTGATCTTAAAGCGCTTGCGTTTGTGTTTTTGGTTGCAAAGTCGGGGCCAAGTGAGGATCTAGCTGCGGATGAAAAAAACACGTCTGGGTTGTGTTTCGATGAAGTAAAGGTAATCGGTGCGTGTTGCGAGCGTACAGTTGAGACGCGCTGATGGATTCGGCTTTTAAGTACCTTATAAACTTCACAGCCTCTGTAGTTGGCTGTGTGCTTTTCTTTGTTGCTTCAAAATTTTTGGCTGGAGTCTTCTTTGCTCGCTGGGCAACTTGCGGAGTTATGCGGTTTCCCGCAAAATACGCATACCGAGAGCAATGTACAATAGGACTTTGTATGGCCGTACTCTTGGCAGTTCATACATTGTATCGGACCATTTCGTTTGTGCTGTTCTTCTACGGTGATTCTGCGGTGAAGTAAAAGCTGAAGTTTGTTTCTTGCTCGAGTTCTATTTTAAAAAGTGGTTGCGGCATCCTGTTCCTGTTTAAGATGTTAAAGACTGTTTTTGCCCGAAATGCTTTCTCCTGCAGCGCCTGTTTTATTTCTTCTGGCTTAACATCGGATTCTATACTTTTTATTACGACCTGCAGGCCCTTGGAGCTTTTCAGTTGGTACGTATAATAATTCATTTTTTGGTCATTTAGATGCTTTATCAAAACTCTGTAATTATCTTCCAACTTTTTCTGGACCTTAATTTCATGAATGTTACCCACTACGAGAGGAACTATGTGGAAATTATCTTTGCCTATGAGCTCAATAACTTTGTTAACAAAGGCACTTGAGCTTTTCTCACGTATATATATTGGGGGTGGCTTTGGCTTTTTTGTGTCAACCCCAACGGCTACTAAAGGCAGATCCTCATTGTGTTCTGCTAAGATGTGAAACCTATTGGTATTGTTTGTAGTTTCATGTGAAGGTGTATTTAAATTTCTACGGGTAATTTTTGGTTTATTCGTAGAATTTTGCGGACTTAGCTTTCGCTTAACATATAGCGATCCATACCAGTCTGCGTAGTCGGCTTAACATTTTTGCTGTTTGCAGTTTGATTTGCTGACGGCGAAGCAGTCGTTGTGCTTGTTGAACGGGAAGTAGGTATCGGTGCAGTTGTTGTTGTATTCGCTGTTGCGGTACCTAAAGAGGGCGCAGCACTTGCAGTCGTACTTTAGAGAGATGGGGAGCACGAAAACTTTAGAGTTCGTTTGTTGGGTTGGGTGTTGTCGACCGCGTGCGGTCAGATTGCGTTGACCCGATAGATATCATAGACGGAGACGGTGAGCAAGAACGCTCACTGTCTCTGGAGGTAATTGACCGCTCGGGCTGTTCTGAAACTATAGCGAAGTACGCGTTGCTCTGCCGACGACGCTCGTCTTGCTCGAAATATGGATGCTTTTTTTTCACGCGCCCCTTTAGATCTTCTCTTTGTAGCCGCAAACGTTCATCACGATGTGCGCTTGACTCCCGCGTATGACTTTCTGTTGTGGTTTGATTTGTTGACATGAGGGCTCGCTCAGCACGTTTACGTCGGGCCTCATTGCTGCGGCATAGAAGTTAGATTTTTTTGGTGGCATTTAACTGATATAAAACAATACAATTAAAACTGTCAGCTGTGTTTCTTGTATTTAAGTTTCAGTATTTTTTCAAACGGAGATTTCACATTTGTCTTATTTAACACAGTCAACTAACTACCTTATACCGCCATCATCGATAATTATGACTATATACCCACGGGCACGTGATGAAAATTATCTTATAGATAGTGTAACTAACACGACTTTCTTTTATACGAAACATATCTTCTTATATATATAAAAGAGTTTGTCCTGTTAAGAATGGACGAGCCACAGCCTAAACGAAAAGAGCTAGAAGGCTGAAATTTTCACACAATTTTCCATGCAGGTAGTAAGTGAGTCCTAAGAAAGGAATTTTATTTTGGACAACTCCTTCGAGTACCTCCCATACATTTTGGAGCACTTTTACCCACTCCAAAAACAAAACACATTACCCATTCCTTTACTTCCGCCTGTTTGTCGCACAAGCTGAGAGTTTGATCGCGAGCGAGAATACAAAAACAAAACAAATGCGCATTGACGCCTTCGCGTCGCACAAGCAAAGTCATAAAAAAAAGGGTACGTACCCTACGAACTCGCAAAAAAGAAACATATTTTCGCTTCTTAATGAATAAGTGCATACACAATTAAGTAAACAATGTGCTTGAAAATAATTTTCAATATCTTATGTACATGTAGGAGCCGAGGGAATATTAGTATTTTCCATGTTTCTTATATTGCTTGTACTTTCTTCTTTGCAAAAGCGTAGTGAGTCGCGTGCGTTCTCGTCTGTCACTTAGTTCACCCTGACTTTCTTCTAGAACATCCGCGCCACACTCAGTCCGTATAGCTATCTCTATCGGACCATGCATACTCTCGTTGTCTTTTTTTTCATTTATTAAAACGTTACTTAACACTAACAGTATTCATAACGCTGACGTGTCTACGTGACTCAGCACTAACAGTATTCTTAACACTGACGTGTCTATGTAACTTAACAATAACAGTATTCTTAACAGCAGTTCTACGACACGGCCTTCCTGACATTCACACGTCCTCGTGTGCATAACGTAACGTAAACATCAGGCTTGGCATCACATCTTGCTTGACAATTCATCATGCTTCGCTCAGAACATACAACTTAGCCTTATTATATTTTGCAATTATTCAAATGTCAGTTTCCACCGAAACTCGCCCATTTGGCTATCGATTTTATCTGTACATGGTTCTCGGGCTCTTGCCGCCACTCTGCGACGCTGTGCACCTGCAGTGCCTTGATCCACCACTTGATCAACCATCCGCCACAAACAATTTCATTCTGCACCGACATGAACATTGCCACAAACAATTTCATTCGGCACCGACATGAACATTGCTGCTTGGACCAGCCCCCACGTAAGATGTTCCCTGCACCCTCGGTGACAGAGATTAACCGATGACCTAAGTCTTTTTCACCGTAGTCATCCTCGCCTGATGACTTACGTCTTTTTCACCGCAATCATCCTCTTCAATCATCTCAGATGAAACACATTCATCTGGCATCTTTCGCAAACTCTCATGTGCATACTTGTATGTTCTTTTGCTAGTCATGGATTTCAACAGGTATCTGTCACCTTCTAATAGCTCAATTACCACGAATGGCCCTTTGAACTTCGGATCCAGCTTTGTCTGGTGTCGCTCTTCGCATTTCAGCAAGACATGATCGCCAACCTTGTGCTCAACAATTTTTGCTTAACCTAAATCAACTCTGTTCTTCTCATACATTGCATTCTTGTCTTTGGCTCGTGTTCTTACATCGTCAAGATCAACGTCACTCTCTTTGTTTACGCATACCATGCCCAATGGTCTAGCCTCTTTTCCAATCAATAACTCTAATGGACTAAACTTAGTCACACGATTAGTTGTGCAGTTCAAGGCTAGCTGCACGTCTTTTAATGCATCCTGCCATGATCTCTCGCTTATCTCTACAGCTGTCAACATACTCTTCATAGTGCTCATGACTCGCTCTGCTTGCCCATTCGCCCGACTGGCTCCTGTGGCTATAAGGTGTAGCTCTATTTTATTTTTCAAACAAAACTCACGGAATTTAACACATGCAAAACTTCTACCTTGATCTGCTATTATGCGATTGGGTACGCCAAACAGCGCAATGCCTGATCTAACTGCTTTGATACAATTTTCTGCATCTAAGTTTAGCGTATGATACAGATAGGTAAATTTAGTAAATCCGTCAATTTGTACGATAACGTACTCCTTCATGTCATTCTTGCCACTAATGCCTTGTTCACACATAGCACTTAATCGTGCGATTAGTGTCATTAACGAGATCAAAGCACTAATCTTCATATAATCGAGTGATTAACTCATACAAGAGCTGTCAAACGTAATCCCCTCATTGACGAGGTTAACTTCTAATCTAGTTGATCAGCGTGAATGCAACCCTATGTTTGTTCAACATAAACGACAGATGGCGCTGTTTGCTTGCCTTTTAAAGGCCCCTACGCAGATGACAGTTCGGCTCTCGTACCGTACTGCACCAATTTAACGAGCCGTATCGACCAGTTCTAAACAACGCACATATTGTGGCGGTCGGTTGACTACTTTCTCGAAATAAATCGGAAATGCAGCAGTGTTTTTTAAATTTAACTAAGTTTTAAATAATGATTAACGAACAACGTACGCTACTTTTGTGTTTCTGTACAACAAAATAATTGATACTGGCGGCTATAAAAAAAAAATCAGGCTGCAAATGCAAAAAAAAATGGTAGCATTTTAGTAAACCCATGTTTGATGAGCACAACTGAAATTACCAGAGATTATGATAAACATAACCGAAACCACTCAAAAGACTCAAAGCAAATTCACCTTACAGATCTTTACCCGGGCAGTACGGGTCGGCTTGAGTTGAAGAATAAAAATTTATATGTTATTTAAATTGTATCATATGAATTAATTTATATATTTTTATTAATTTCTTGTTGTGCAGCATTGACTGCCAAAACAATAAGTATGGCGCTATTGGAGTTCAATTTTGTCAATATTTTCCGAAATATGTATAAGCCGGCTCTTGCCCGACATGTTGTTTACTTTTTGCCACTTTTTACGAGCCGTGAAGATATGCTCAGCATTCTTCACTGGCCGTACACAGCCACACTGTTAATTAACATTTTCATTGTTCAACACTTATTAAAGGCCAGTACTTAACATACTGCGTACAAGGGTCTCGTAGAACTGTACGGGCGCTGTACGAGACCATTTTTTTTATATGAAGTTTCTACGGTACGAGAGCTGAACTGTCATCTGCGTAGGGGGCTTAAAGCTGATTGCTATGAAAACTTAAGCGAACACCTGATATTTTACAGTTGTTTTGTTTGCAAAAATAAGTAAAGTTAAAATTAATGGCAGCAAAAAAGAAAAGAGTAATTTGGTGCGATGGGGCAGAAATCTGCCTCATTGAAATATGGCAGAGCCGATTCGAACAACTGCGATCTGCAAGAAAGAATTCGCATATCCATGAGGAAATGGCGGCAGAGATGCGATGATTTTAATGATTTTAATAATTTTCAGCGTCATTTTTGCTGTTTGCCATTCACTTTTTTTCATTTACAAATGTAAACAAACAGCTGTCAAAATTAATCAGCTTTTTGTTGTGTGAACGCATAAGATTATCGAAGGAAGATTATCGATATGACGAGATTAACTTTTCATGTGTGAACATGGCATAAGTTTGCCGCTAATGTCTATGTGAATAGTATGCCACGGAATTTTAATTTTTGGAATGTTATGCATTTCCATTTGCACTTTGCCTGATGAGGGCTTAGAGATCTTACAAGTCATACAATTTTCTACAAATTTTCGGGTGTACTTTGACATATTTTCAAACCAGTATTGCTCGTAAACTTTGTCTAATGTTTTCTGCCAACCAACATGCATTATGCTTTCATGGACATTGTTGATCACGGACCATCTAAAGGCGCGAGGAATGACTGGTAAACAGCGTGTTTTACCGTTTCTCTGAATTTTGCGATATAATAATCCACTCCTAATCTCATATGTTTTCGCTATATCTTCCTGCATTTCACCTGCGTTTAGCTGTGCTAAAATACCACTAGTGTCTTTATTACGCTGTTGCTCAGCAATTAGCCAATTGTCCGTAATTTCAGCTAAATCAACACGCACCTCAACCGTACTATTTGTGTAACTGGATTTATTTGAGATTGGATTACGGGACAAGAAGTCAACATGTGCCATTTGAATACCCTTACGATCCTCCACGTTGAAGTCGAATGATTGCAAGAATGTCCACCAACGGTGGACCCTCGGCGTTAACTCGACTTTTGTGCGGCTCGCCTTTAATGAGTTACAATATGTGTGCACAACAAATTTCCGACCATGCAGGTAATGGCGAAACTGCTTAACAGCATTGAACACCGCTAGAGTCTCCAACTCGTAAGAGTGGTATTTGGACTCTGCTGCCGTGGTACACTTACTGTAATATTCCACCACCCTGCACTTGCCATCAACTCTGCATTGCACTCCAGCATTGCACCATAGCCAACGGAACTTGCGTCTGTATGGAGTTCAATTGGAAGTTCTGGGTCAAAGATGATTAATATTGGGTCACTAGTCAATGACAAAATTATTTTTTTACGTAACTGCTCATGCTCTTCCTTCCAAACGAAATCACTATTTTTAGCAGTGAGTTTATAGAATGGCTTCATTTGCTCAGAGAAGCGTGGCACAAATTGTCGAAAGTAGGATGTAAGTCCTATGAACTGCCTAAGTTGTGTTACTGAGCTTGGGTTCGATAGTGCTGACAGGGCTGCTATCTTTCTAGCGTTTGGTTTCATTTCTCCATTTTTAACAAAATAACCAAGATATTCAATTCCTGTTTGAAGAAAGGCACATTTTTTTACATTAAAAGAAAATCCAGCACTTGATAAAACATTTAGCACAGCACTCAACCTTTCAAGGGATTCCTCTTTCGATCTAGCAACAATAAGTACGTCATCTATATAAACTATCGCATAGGAATAGGCTAGTTCACCTAATGCCTGAATTATTGCTCGCTGAAAAACTGAGGAGGCATTTTTCAGCCCAAAAGGCATTGCAAGGAATTCATATTGCCCATCCGGTGTCACAAATGCAGTTCTTTCAATCGATTCGGTTTGTATAGGTACCTGGTAGAAACCACTGGCCATATCTAAGCTTGAAAATTATTTTCCATCTCGCAGTCTATTAATCTGGTCTGAAATTAGTGGCAAGGGATATTTGTCTGACACCGTGTTAGCATTTAGTTCCCTATAGTCAATGCATAGCCTATCGCTACCGTCTTTCTTTTTTACTAAGAGCATTGGACTGGCAAATGGCGAGCTACTTGGACGTATTACTTTGGCATCTAGCATCTGCTGTATCTTTACTCTTACGACCTGCTTTTCATCATCACTAAGTCTGTAAGGGCGTCGTTGAACAGTCTTATTGTTATCTATCAATCGTATTTCTAGCGTACCAGAGGTGACGCGCCTTGTCGGCATTTCATTTATGAAGTCATCAGAGTACTTTTCTAGTATGGTTATTAATGATTGCTTATCGTGCTCACTTAACTCTACATTATCATTAATGGATTTTAACATAATGTCAGTTGTAGTCTCATTATGAATAACATTAACTATTTTGGTTTTAAACAAATTTAACTTTTCTGAATCGATAGTTATGCCAAAATCAAGTTGCAATATTTCACGGCCAATCATTAAATCGTCCTTAAGGCAGTCATCATTAACAACGTGAAATAGGATTTCCAAATAAAATTCAGATATTTTAACTTTGGCCAAAATTTGCAAAGTGCTTTTGACAACATTTTCTCCTATGCCTCTTAATATTACAATATTATAATATCGTTTGCCGGCAATCTTGTTACTCAATTTCTCCTTAATTATTGAGCATTCCGCACCGAAGTCGAAGAAAAATTGGATCGGCTCACCATCTTGATGCAGAACTCCCAGTGGCTTCGATACCGTACACACGTCGACTCGCTTCTCGGTGTTATCATTTGCTGGAACTGTACCCTTGGTGCAATTGGTAGCAATGTGTCCTACATTTCCGCACCTGTAACACCTCACACCTGATCGGTCTCGCCCAGGCGCCGTCCTGTTATATGTTGGCTTTGCTGTTAGTCCGCTCTTCTCTTCTGCAATCCTTTTGCGGCAATCACGTATTTTGTGTCCCAACCCATTACAATGATGACACTTGATTGGAGGTTGCATCTTCTGTTTTTTTGGTTCCGGACCATGATCAGAACTAGGGCTTTCAACACGCTTGCCAACTGTGAATGCTTTTAGTTGTTGTTGCAATTCACTGCGCGTCTTAATCGTTTTCGTATACAGCAAGTTTTGAAGCCTAGTGTCGATTTGCGATGCATGTGCCAACACAAGCGATACTGCCATCTCCTCAGTTGTCATAGTGCTCCATTTCGTCATCATTGACGTCAATATGCGGCTACAATACACCGACAAGCACTCGTTTGCACTCGGCCGTCCGTTTAATACATTGAACAAAATGGAGGCTGGCGTCTCTATGCCTTCGTATCGTTGCACGAACAGTTCTTGAAACTGCGGCCACGTCATTCCACCAAAACTGATTTTTGACAGCCATTGTGATGCGCTTCCAATTAACGATTTGCTAAGCGTCATCACCAATGCACTGCCCTCCAATGGATGCTCTGCCAAAATCATGCTCGCAGTTTTGCACCAAGCTGCGGCGTCGGCATCAGCGACATCGGGGTTGAATGTAGGCAGCGTCACAAAATTATTTTTTGCAGTTGTTGTTGCTGCTGGCCTTCATTGCCTTCAGCAGTTCCAAAAACTTCATATTCTGCTGTTCCAACACTTGCAATATATTTCCAGGTTGCTGTAGTTCTGGTGATCCCACTTCTGATGTAGGAGCCGAGGGAATATTAGTATTTTCCATGTTTCTTATATTGCTTGTACTTTCTTCTTTGCAAAAGCGTAGTGAGTCGCGTGCGTTCTCGTCTGTCACTTAGTTCACCCTAACTTTCTTCTAGAACATCCGCGCCACACTCAGTCCATATAGCTATCTCTATCGGACCTCGCCTTTGTGTATCTACCAATTCATGATGCATACTCTCGTTGTCTCCTTTTTCATTTATTAAAACGTTACTTAACACTAACAGTATTCATAACGCTGACGTGTCTACGTGACTCAGCACTAACAGTGTTCTTAACACTGACGTGTCTATGTAACTTAACAATAACAGTACTCATAACAGCAGTTCTACGACATACATGTATCTTTTCGCACAGTGCACATTGTTTTTTTTTCAAATTTGTGTGCCTTTGACAATTGATTTACGACCCAAGTAGCGTTTGTTGTTGTTGAAAGTGTTGTTGTTGGGCCCGCACTGCTACTTTTGTTGGTGTCATTGATTTAAGAGGATTTTAAGTTATCGAATTTATCAATTTGCCAGCCCCCCAGTTATCGTAGAACCCCAATCTTAGAACTTGATCTGTCCCGGCCATAGATAAAGACATTTGCAGTTTCAAGTCTCTAGCTTGAAGAGTGTGGAAAAAACTTGTGAACATACAGACGGACGGACAGACACCATGATGGACATTGCACAAACCCAATATACTCTTTACCTTCGGTATCGAGCATAAAAAAGGACAGAAAACAGGACAAAAATTGTTTTGTGCAATTTTAAGCTTTTAGCATCAAAATGAAACTTGCACAATTCCGTGAGGTGATAATAAACATAAACATATGTAGCTAATACAGCTTCCTGGTGACAAGATTGGGGACAATCCGCAGGCTTAAAACAAATTATGCTTTTTTGTGCGAGGCACAAAGCGTTTTGCATATGTTTTTTTGTCGCCATATACGCGCGAATGTGATCTATTTTGCTATTAAGACTGCATATGCAGTATCTGCAGTATGCCTTATTGCTGTGCGCTTCATCGCGGCTTATCCAATCTTTAAAATCTGGCGGCTGTAGCCAGCAATCACCAAATTTTTGTTTGTACGAATCTTTCGGCATTATTTAAGTTTATTTTTCACTTTTGTTGTACATTAGACTACAAATGATATCGAAAATACATACAAAGTATGTAAAAAAGGATGCCACACCGTTTTAAAAAGATCGCTGTTTGTAATAGATCGGATGCCACACTGTTTTTAAAGAAAACTTTGAAAAAAAAATTTAAATAAATGAATCAAAAAAATCTGAAAAAGGCCAGATTTCCGGATAGGGGATGTTTGATATTTTTAAATGACAAAGCACTTAAAAACAGGACAGAACTGTCCGGAAAAAGGCCAAATCGGCATCACTGTTGTTGGGCCCGCTCTGCTACTTTTTGTTGGTGTCATTGATTTAAAAAAACAACAACTAAGCAAAACTTGGTGAGTCTAGAAAAATTTGGCACACCAGAAAATGTTGTGGGGGTGGATTTGCATACTTGCTTAACTTAGACAAAACGCATGAACGATAAAACTCAGATCACGCAGCCAGTGGTTTACACGTTGTACAGTGAAGTCAATTTCTGACTTATTTTGAAGTATTTATTTATAACACTTACTTTAAATTAAGTTGTTAATTTTATTTGTTTATAATAATAAGTCGACTTTAGACTTAATAATTGAAGCAACATTATATATAGTTGGATAAGGACTACTGAGGAAACTACAATAAAAAGCAAGTGGAAACGTTGCAGTCGGACGCAATCAACTGCGCTATACTCGATACCAGTATTTAAACCGGTAAAAAGAGGCCCGATTGCAAAGGGGTACGGATGCGGCAGGGGTGAAAGCTGCCTCAAAAATTCTGATACAGATGGGCATGGCATCAAAAGTTTTGATGCAGTTTTTTTAGGATCGTCATCACTTATCTTGGCGCAAAATTTGGTGGATCGAGCTTAAAAACTGAGGAAGTTATAGGCGTTTTTGATTTAAAACCGCGGGGGGCTGGGAGCGGAATGGATGGGCGTGGCACCACAATTTTTCGGGGATGCCAAAATTTCCCACCAAATTTGGTAACTCTAACTGTAAGGGTGTGCGGAATAGGTGGAATTGTCGATTTTGAGTTATCGAATTTATCAATTTGCCAGCCCCCCAGTTATTGTAAGGCCCCAATCTTGACACTTTAATTTACTATGCCATAGATAAAGAGAATTGGAAAGTTTCAAGTTTTTAGCTTGAATTGTGTGGAAAAACGTTGCGTTCATACAGACAGACGGACAGACAACATGTCGGATATAAGTACTCCTAATATACTCTTTACCTTCGGTACCGAGTATAATGACGCGCCTCAATGGTGGCGTGGAAAAGAGAATGTTAAATACTTTGCTTCAATATTTTGTGAAATATTTTCTAATTTATTTATTTTAAAACTTCTGTTGCTAAAATTTATATAAACTATCCGCGCAGCGAAGTAAGCGGGCCACTTACTAGTTAATAATATACAATTTCGAACAAGCAAAGGCCGTTCACATAAGTTTGTATACAAATCTATGCATGCCTGCGTCGTACGTGTGAACCACGCTCTTCGTCCCAAACTCAAAGAGTCGCTTAAAACTTAACAAGCGCGCGCGTCGCTCTTATGATAATTAGATAATTTTAAATCTCGCTCCCATCATGCTCCTCTGATGTTGCTCATTTACGTTCACTCTCTATTTTATATTTCAATCATAAAGTTCAATAACCCAACCTCCTCCGCACAAAGTAAATCAGAGCTAAGGGCTAAAGAACGTGTGAGTTTAGGCTATGCAATTCACTTAACTGCAGCCTCTTAGATACATATATTTTGCTTTGATTCAGTGCGTGCGAAGGAGGCAGCGATACTACGCTCTTTGTTTGACTTGCAGAGCGCGCGCATACATAAGAGAGTGAGCCGAAATCATGATACAAAAAATACCGATAACGCATTGCGCATAAAAAGCTGTTTTGCGTGACGTCACATAAAAATTTTAAGAACAATTTGTTATTATTGTTTCATCTAAAAACTGCACAGCGCATTTTCAATCAATTAATTCACCGTTTACAGTCGTAACTTATTCAAGTCCACTGCAATGTATGATGCAATATGAAAATCATACCCAACCGGTCACATGTGACGTCATCTGCGCAGTAGGTACACCACTGACTGCGCAATCTGAGTTTCATAGTTTTTGAGCCGAAATAGGCAACAACGAAGGCGCGTGATCGGAGCGAGACTTAAAAATAATTTGTAATCCAGCGTCGAACATGAAGAGCGATGCGCGAGCGTGTTCAAGTTTAAGCTGCCACCTTGGGTTTGGGACCAACTGCGCACAATTCACCACAACACGAGAATGAGCGAATCTGAAAACAAGTAGGAAGGCTAAAAGATACCCTGAACCCGTGTATAAAATGACTTGCAGTAGTTCAGTTTTTCTTGACTGAACTTTAATTTAAAATATCTCCGGTGTTTTTTAACCGATTTGGATCAAATTTTCACAGAAGTAACAAAGTTATCCATAGTTTCAACTTATATTTTTATATTTTCTTAATTCGAAATTTTATCGTTATCGATTCCATATGTATATCGGAAACCATAATAGTTATCGATAGTTTGAAATAAAGCCCATGGCTTAGGAGTAGTTATGTCCAAAATTTGAAGTCTCTAGCTCTTATAGTTCATACAAACGGACGGACGGACGGACAGAAGGACAGACGCACATGGCTGTATCGACTCGGCTGTTGATGCTGATCAAGAATATATATACTTTATATGTGGTCGGAGATGCTTTTTTTTGCCTGTTACATACTTTTGTACAAAACAATTATACCCTTTTTTCCATTTCAGGGTATAAATATAACTGTGAATGCAAAAGATTTTATGGTGCTTTGCCTGCTGTGGCCCTGCCACAGTTTTATATGCAGCCGCTGCAGCCACAGCACCAACAGTTTCAGCTATCTGCCTTCCAAATTTGGTGACACTAGCTCAAAGTTTGTAAAAGGTGGGGAAAGGGGGGCTGGGCCCGTTATGGGTGGGTATGGCATCCAAATTATTCCTGAATTGAAGAGCCACAGCCTTAACGAAATGAGCTAGAAGGATAAAATTTTCACACAATATTCCATGCAGGTAGTAAGTGAGTACCTCCCATACATTTTGGAGCACTTTTACCCATTCCAAAAACAAAATACACTACCCATTCCACTACTGGCGCCTGATTGTCGCACAAGCTGAGGGTTTGATCGCGAGCGATAATACAAAAACAAAACAAATGCGCAGTGACGCCTTCGCGTCGCACAAGCGAAGTCATAAAAAGAGGTTCGTACACTTGCCAAAAAGAAACGGATTTCCGTTTCTTAATGAATAAGTGCATACACAAATAAGTGAACAATGAGCTTGAAAATTTAAATTTCATAATTTTATGTACATGTATCACTTCGCACAGTGCACAATTGATTTACGACCCAAGTTTTTTGTTGTTGTTAGTGTTGTTGTTGGGCACCGCACTGCTACTTTTTGTTGGTGTCATTGATTTAAAAAAACAACAAAGCAAAACTTGGTACGTCTAGAAAAATTTGGCCCACCAGAATATGTTGTGGGGGTGGATTTGCCTACTTGCTTAACTTAGACAAAACGCATGAACGATAAAACTCAGATCACGCAGTCAGTGGTTTACACGTTGTACAGTGAAGTCAATTTTTGACTTGTTTGAAGTATTTATTTGTAACACTTACTTTAAATTAAGTTGTTAATTTGTTCGGTTTTTTTTTTTAAAACAAAAATAATAAGTCGATTTTAGACTTAATAATTGAAGCAACATTATATATAGTTGGATAAGGACTACTGAGAAAATCACAATAAAAAGCAAGTGGAAACGTTGCAGTCGGACGCAATCGACTGCGATATACTGGATACCAGTATTTAAACCGGTAAAAAGAGGCCCGATTGCAAAGGGGTGCGGATGCGGCAGGGGTGTAGCTGCCTCAAAAATTGTGATACAGATGGGCATGCCACCAGCTATCTTCCTTCCAAATTTGGTGACACTAGCTCAAAGGTGGGGGAAGGGGGCGTTATGGGTGGGCATGGCATCCAAATTATTCCTGCAGATCTTTTTAGGATGTCACTTGCTATCTTCCTACCAAATTCGGTGACTCTAGCTCAAAGTTTGTTAAATGTTGGGGAAGGGTGCTGGGGCCGTTATGGGTGCGCCTGGCTTCAAAATATCTTTGGGTGTCGCTACCAGTTATCTTCTTACCAAATTTGGAGACCTTTGCTCAAAAACTATGAAACATACACGCATTCCCGTTTTTAACCAAAAGTTGTGGCGGCTGGGGTTGGCAAGGCCGGTATGGTTGATGCAGTTTCTTAAGGATCGTCATCACCTATCTTGGCGCAAAATTTGGTAGCTCTTGCTCAAAAACTGAGGAAGATATTGGCGTTTCTGATTTAAAATTACGGGGGGGCTTGGGGCGGAATGGATGGGCGTGGCACCACAATTTTTCGGGGATGCCAGTAGCTATCTTCCTACAAAATTTGGTAGCTCTAACTGTAAGGGTGTGCGGAATAGGTGGATTTGTCGATTTTGAGTTATCGAATTTATCAATTTGCCAGCCCCCCAGTTATTGTAAACCCCCAATCTTGACACTTTAATTTACTATGCCATAGATAAAGAGAATTGGAAAGTTTCAAGTCTTTAGCTTGAATTGTGTGGAAAAAAGGTGCGTTCATACAGACAGACGGACAGACACCATAACGGACATACTCCCAATGTACTCTTTACCTTTGGTATCGAGTATAATGACGCGCCTGATTCTCTAGAAGAGAAACTTAACCGTGTTCTTTCATAATTGTGATATTTGTTCGGGCATATATATATGTACTTGTGCACTACGTTTTCTAGCGTTGGTTCACGCTTCCTTACCTTACTTTAAAATGTTAATATACTTAATAGTTTTTAAGCTATTTTTACATTTACAAGTTTTTTTTTTTTACGATGCGATTTGCGTATTCGACATAAAATGTAGTTTGTTGTAAAGTAATATGTTATTTTATCAAATTATTACGATGGTTGAAAAGGATGCATATATTATATCTTTTGTATATCGAAGCTTTAAATTACTGTTGATTCCATTTTCATCTATTCCGGCTATCGTCGTCATATCGGCAACGCCAATATTAGTGGTATTCGCCATTATTTCTGAAAAAGAACAAAGAAAAAAATGATAAAATATACGGTAATCCAATCTGGCTAATCCGACAATTGTTTGGCACAAGCTTGTCGGATTGACCAGTTTTCCGGATTTTAGAGGCGAAATGAATAACCTCAACAGTCCGACAATTCGAAAAAACCATCTGTAATCCGACAAATATATCATTAATTTTTTTTGTAAGAGTTATGTGCTTTCTACTTGTTGAAATTTTACAAGCCATATTATTAAAACACTATATCCCAAAGAACGCGGCAATCGCACTGAATGAGATTATATGTAATACATAAGCAGCTAAAATTATTTTAAAGACGCATTTTTCATTATTCATTGGCACCTACTGGTCGCGTAAAAGAGAACTTACATAGAATGAGGAAATGAATGAATAAACAAGTGGAAACGTTGCAGTCGGACGCAACCGACTGCGATATACTCGATACCAGTATTAAAACCGGTAAAAAGAGGCCTGATTGCAAAGGGGTACGGATGCAGCCGGGGTGTACGCTGCATCAAAGATTGTTTGATACAGATGGGGATACCACCAGCTATCTTCCTGCTAAATTTGGTGACTCTAGCTCAAAGTTTGTTAAGGGAAGGGGAAGGAGGCTGCGGGCGTTTTTGGTGGGCGTGGATCGAAATTTTTGATGCAGATCTTTGTGGAATGCCAATTGCAATCTTCCTACCAAATTTGGTGACTCTAGCTCAAAATTTTTAAAAGTTGGGGAAGGGGGGCTTGGGGTAAGCGTGGCTCCAAGATATCTTTGGGGGTCACTACCAGTTATCTTCCTACCAAGTTTGGAGACTCTAGCTCAAAGTTTTTAAAAGTTGGGGAGGGGGGCTTGGGGTAGGCGTGGCGCCAAGATATCTTTGGGGATCGTGACCAGTTATCTTCCTACCGATTTTGGAGACTGTAGCTCAAACACCATGAAAGATACACGCATTCCCGTTTTTAACGAAAAGTTGGGGCGGCTGGGGTTGGCAAGGGCGGTATGGCTGGGCGTGGCATCCAAAGTTTTGATGCAGGTTTTTGGGGATCGTCATCACCTATCTTGGCGTAAAATTTGGTGGCTGTAGCTCAAAAACTGAGGTAGATATAGGCGTTTCTGATTTCAAACTGCGGGGGGGCTGAGGGCGGAATTGGTGGGCGTGGCCCCAAATTTTTGATGCAATTTTTTCGGGGATGCCAGTAGCTATCTTCCTACCAAATTTGGTAGCTCTAACTGTAAGGGTGTGCGGAAACGGTGGATTTATCGATTTTGAGTTATCGAATTTATCGATTTGCCAGCCTCCCAGTTATCGTATAACCCCAATCTTGACACTTTATCTGTCCCGGCCATAGATAAAGACATTTGCAAAGTTTCAAGTCTCTAGCTTGAAGGGTGTGGAAAAAAGTTGCGTTCATACAGACAGACAGACGGACAGACACCATGACGGACATTGCACAAACCCAATATACTCTTTACCTTCGGTATCGAGCATAAAAAAGGACAGAAAACAGGACAAAAATTGTTTTGTGCAATTTTAAGCTTTTAGCATCAAAATGAAACTTGCACAATTCCGTGAGGTGATAATAAACATAAACATATGTAGCTAATACAGCTCGTCAGGAAAGTCACTTAACGACATATTGCAAGTAGGACCCACTGTGCAAAGTGGCCTTATGACAATCTTGTTAAGATTTAGAACACACAAATATGTGTTCACTGCAGACATTGAAAAGATGTACCGCCAGATTTGCATCAATCCAGAGAACCAATTTCACTAGATGATTGTTTGGAGAAACAATCCCAAGGAGCAGCTAAGGTACTATAGACTCAAAACAATTACCTACGGCACGACCTCAGCTCCATTTTTAGCAACAGCTACGAAAATAACTAAACGTGTCGTTTGCTCTGAGCTGGCACAAATCTTCGACCCCCAAGACTTGTTCGCTCCCGTCGTTGTCAAAGCCAAAATTTTCACGCAACTACTCTGGGAAGACAAACTCGAGTGGGATGACGAACTACCCACACCCCTTCAGAACGACTGGAAGGACTATTGAGAGGACTTGAAGAGCCTAAATTCGATGCAAATTCCCCGACATATATACGACGGAAAAGTTCCAATCACAAAGGAACTGCACACATTTGTGGACGCTTCGGAACGCGCATACGGCGCAGTAATATACGTTCGCGCAACGTACAAGAATAAACAAATGCTTTTGCTATGCTCAAAATCTCGAGTAGCCCCAATGGCAAAGCAATCACTCCCGCGACTTTGAACTTTGTGCAGCACTGTTGTGTGCTGAGCTCGCGGACACGATTCGACGGGACCTCAACTTGAATTCCAATACAGTACCCGGATATTTTTGGTCGGATTCTACGGTTGTCCTGTCATGGATCAATGCAGCTGCCTCTACATTCCATACATTTGTGGCCAACCGAATAGCAAAGATCCAAGCATTGACGAGCCAAAATCAATGGCGCCATGTGTCATCCGCTAACAACGCAGCAGATGTTTTGTCAAGAGGAATATCTGCACGAAGATTACCCGAGCATAATTTATGGCTATACGGACCACTGTTCCTGCATGGGTCTCCAGATAAATGGGCAACCATACTCAACATCATTCCAAGCAACCTGGAAAGGAAAACAAAACAGGTAAGCCTGGCAATATACCCATCTATAATAGGTGAAGAATTGTACACTTGCAGACACAGTCATTCGTTCCACAAGTTGCAACGCATTGTGGCTTACATGTTGCGCTTCTGTTACAAAAAATACAGATCAGCAACTTCCACGCTTTGCATCAAGGAATGAATTACGCACGCAACTTAATTTTGCGGACAGTACAACAAGTTGAATTCACTGCTGATCTCAAAATGTTGCGACGATACAATACAGTGGACAAAAAGAGTCCTATTTCATCGCTATCGCCTATACAAGGTACAGACGGTCTTATGCGAGTTGGAGGTCGATTGGAGCAAGCCCCACTCCCATACAATGCAAAACATCAGATTTTGTTGCCTTACAACGACCCAATTGTAAAAATGCTATTGCGCGAGTTGCATGAAGATAACATGCACTGCGGCGCTCAAGCCTTATGAGCAACGGCACGGCAACAATATTGGATCCTGAACTACAAAACTATGTCAAGAAATATCATTCACAACTGCGTAAAATGCAACAAGGCAAAACCAAAGTTAATGAACCAACTTATGGGCAACTTGCCTGCCAATCGAGTAACACCGACACGCCCGTTCCTCACTACAGGCGTAGACTACAACCAATCTGGATTCATCATAAACTTCGCGGAAAGCGACCAGACAAAGCATACATTGCCGTTTTCTGTTGCTTCTCTACCAAGGCGGTACACCTTGAGTTGGCTAGTGATCTAACAACAGACGCCTTTTTGGGAGCCTTACGACGCTTTTTAAGCCGCCGAGGCAAGTGTCAAACAATTCATTGTGACAACGCCACTAACTTCGTTGGAGCAAACAACCAACTGAAGGAACTACAAGGATCAATCTTTGGCGAAAAGGGCCAAGCAGAGATCATCAATCAGTGCAACAAAAAACAAGTTGCCTTCAAATTTATTCCACCACGAGTACCATCGTTTGGAGGACTATGGGAGGCTGCGGTCAAGTCTGCAAAACGACTTTTGGTCACCACAACCAATACCGCATCCCTGACATTTGAAGAATTAAACACTGTGATTATCGAAATTGAAGCAATCCTCAATTCTCGCCCAATCACACCAATGTCAAATGATACGACGGATACAACCGCCCTCACTCCAGCACACTTTTTAGTTGGGGAAACGTTGACTGCTCCCCCCGATGTAAACATGGACCGAAACGAAAAATCCTTGGTAAAACGTTGGGAATTAGTATCCAGACTAAAGCAAGGATTCTGGAAGCAATGGTCGCAAGAATACTTGCAAGAACTGCAAGCCAGGCACAAGTGGAAGTCCGCTAGTTCCAACAAAGGAAGGTATGCTTGTGATCGTCAAGGAAGACAACGTAACTGTGATGAGTTGGCCAATGGGACGCATTGTCAAAACATACCCAGGACAAGACAATTACGTAAGGGTGGTTGACGTCAAAACTGCATCAGGCACCTACAAGCGCCCTATGAACAGACTTGCGCCCCTATTTCCAGAAGACATTGCTAAAAAACGAACTGTCAACGACGCAAAGGACAGAGATAAACATGATGCGCCACCCGTACAGCGAAACGGTTGATGTCGCCAACTATCACTTCATCCATGCTAATTCTACTTCTAATGTTACCCTTGGTGCTGACACAGTCGGTGCCTGTGAAAAGGTTCGACACGAAGCCTGGAATATTTTATGAAAAAATTGGAACAACAAAGAGAGCTATATCCGACTTTACCATAATTATATATTATGAATTGGAACCATACTGGCGAGATATGAAGACATTTGATTTGGGAATAAACGAATTCAAATACATATGACCTGAATTAAACAATGTGCACACGTGTGATTCAATATCACAGCACTTTTGGCACCTGTTCGACGCATTGCAAATGGCAAATGCACACATGCAACACACACGAAGACGCCGATCCCCATTTGATGCAATTGGCAATATTGCAAACAGTCTATTTGGAGTTCTAGACTCGGATTACGCCAAACAAATGACTAAGGTCATAGAAGAGGTGAAAGGCAACGAGGCATTTTTACTGCACCTACTGACTCAACTTGTCAAGAAAAACCAGGTCTACATCGGACAAGCGGCTAAAACTACTTGAGCAACAAGTAGCACTCACTAGCCAAAGCAGAGGAAGGTACACAGGCGCACGTCTCACGGAAACGTAGCATGCGCTGACAACGCAACTTACACTTCTGGCAGCCACGCTGCAGCGCATGCAATCAGAAATAGTGGACGTTCTGACAGGAATTCGCCACCATACAATTGGATCAGATACGGGATCATTTGCCACCAGATCAAACGCTCCCCGTGACAACATCCAACGTAATTCAACTATACAGAATAATGCGAGGAGAAGGAACAGCCACCGACACTCATGTAATATTCAGAGTAATATTACCACTAGTGTCAACATCAATACTAGAGCTGTTTAATATCGTGCCAATTCCCGCGTGGGACTCAACAAGTTGGAGATTGTTTAAGCTCAAAACACCTATTATAGCAGTTAACAACCACAGGGATCAATTCATGGGACTGACACACGATGATCTACGACGATGCCTCACTCTACCAAACGAAGAATACATATGTTTTGACCATCAAGCTGTGTTCAACGTTAACAATCGATGTGAGTTTCAGCTCTTTAACAACAAAACACTAACAGTTTGTAAAACAACTCACAGAACCACCAAGATGGTTTGGGAAAAGACACACCAACCGAACAGGTGGATCTTCGCAACACATGCTGCAATGGAACTGCAAGCCGTATACAACGGAACACCATCCACAATACAGCTAGAAGACACCGGACTACTCTCATTATCATCTGGTTGTACCGCACGCAATTTGGAGATTAGCCACAGTACGTTCTGCACCATCAAATAAGGCCAAGTTACGCACACTTTGGCGACATAATCAAGCCAACATCACCCATGTACCTGCGACAAATATCAACATCTCAGAGTACAAGGTTCAAGAAGACAAGGATCTGGACGTCTTACAGCAGAAGTTGGCAACACTGAACACTCAAGAGCTGCCTAACCAATCAAGTTCAGTCCTACATAATCATATCGCATCACATGCCGCCTTAGCTATATCCATCATATTGATATGTGCCTATGCAATGCGAAAGAAACGCCTATGGACTGTGCAACCAACGGTTCCCAGGAATGAAGTCATCAATACACCTACTCCAGCCGCACTACCAAGACGATTCATACTAGACCAAGACGATGGTTGAAAACCGTTCAACGGCCGGGAGAATGTTTAGGTGTATATATATATTTAAGTCACAACATACATAAATGACACACAGTAATAAACACAATTGCCCTGTTCAACAGTCGTTTCAACGTTTCAAAGTTTCAAGTTTCAAACGTCAAGCAACAACAACCACATAGAACAATTTCTTAAAACGTTGAAACACCCCAGCCTATGTATACAAAAAGTGTTTCAAGTTTGAACAAAGTAAAGATGGGAAGAGCACGATATTTAACCGATATTTGCTATCGATGTGCAGTATTTATCAGTACAATGTAATTATGTCAACAGTCAAATTGTCTTAGGTCAGAAATACTGCTGACTACACATACTGCTGACTACACATGCTGCTGACTACACATTACGGGTTACTCGTGCAGCGGTCAGCCAACCCGGCAGTTGCCAATTCGCAATTCTGCATTGGCAAGCAAATGCTGCGTCCACAATAACACAATTTATAACAATAACCCAATTTATATTGATATTACACATATGACAAGTAAGCTATTTTTACCTATAAATATCGTTATTTTTGATAACATAGAAGTATTCATTCATTTCATCATGGAATTCCCTCTCCGTAGTCCAACTATGAAGTTTCAAGTGCTAGTTGCGACGCTCTATAAGCAGTCAGTTTATGTACTGAATACTCAATATTAAACCTACACAAACAATAGTATTTATATGATTTGAAATTTAAACATATTAAATATATTTTTATATTATTATTATATATTATCTCTATATATAAAAGAGTTTGTCCTGTTAAGAATGGTTAGGCCACAGCCTAAACGAAAAGAGCTAGAAGGCTGAAATTTTCACACAATTTTTTATGCAGGTAGTCAGTTTGTCCTAAGAAAGGAATTTTATTTTGGACAACTCCTTCCATACATTTTGGAGCACTTTTTCCCACTCCAAAAACAAAACACATTACCCATTCCACTACTGCCGCCTGTTTGTCGCACAAGCTGAGAGTTTTATCACGAGCGAGAATACAAAAACAAAACAAATGCGCAGTGACGCCTTCGCGTCGCACAAGCAAAGTCATAAAAAAAGGTTCGTACACTTGCAAAAAAGAAACGGATTTTCGCTTCTTAATGAACAAGTGCATTCACATATAAGTGAACAATGCGCTTGAAAATATTTTTCAATATTTTATGTACATGTATCTTTTCGAACAGTGCAATTTTTTCAAATTTGTGTGCCTTTGACAATTGATTTACGACCCAAGTAGCGTTTGTTGTTGGTGTTAGTGTTGTTGTTGGGCCCGCACTGCTACTTTTTGTTGAAGTCGTTGATATAAAAAAAAAACAACAACAAAACTTGGTGCGTCTAGAAAAATTTTGCACACCAAAATACATACGTATGTATCTTGTGGGATGGATTTGCCTACTTGCTGCTAATATAACTTAAAACAAACGTAACACACTTACATTAATAATATACATATTATGATAATTAGATAATTTGAAATCTCGCTACCATGCTCTTCTGTTGTTGCTCATTTACGTTCACTCTCTATTTTATGTGCGCGCTTTGCATGTAAATCATAAAGTTCAATAACCCTACCTCCTCCGCACACACTAAGTCAAAGCTAAAGGCTAAAGTACGTGTGAGTTTAGGCTATGCAACTCACTTAACTGCAGCCTCTTAGATATGTTTTGCTTTGATTAAGTGCGTGCGTGATTACGTGATTACTTGCGCGCATACATAAGAGAGTGAGCCGAAACCATGATACAAAATACCGATAACGCATTGCGCATAAAAAGCTGAAGTCACATGTGACCGGTTGGTTATGATTTTCATATTGCATATGGCTGTTGATGCTGATCAAGAATATATATACTTTATATGGGGTCGGAGATGTTTTTTTTTTGCCTGTTACATACTTTTGCCCAAAACAATTATACCCTTTTTTACCCATTTCAGGGTATAAATATAACTGTGAATGCAAAAGACTTTGGGGTGCTTTGCCTGCTGTGGCCCTGCCACAGTTTTATATGCAGCCGCTGCAGCCACAGCAGCAACAGTTTCAGATATCTTCTTTGGGGGTCGCTACCAGTTGTCTTCCTACCAAATTTGGTGACTCCAACTCAAACACTATGAAAGATTCACGCATTCCCGTTTTTATCGAAAAGTTGGGGCGGCTGGGGTGGTCAAGGGCGGTATGGATGGGCGTGGCATCCAAATTTTTTATGCAGATCTTTGTGGAATGTCAATTGATAACTTCCTACCAATTTTGGTGACTCTAGCTCAAAGTTGTAAAAAGGGTGGGAAGGGGGGCTGGGGGAGTTATGGGTGGGCGTGGCATCCAAATTACGCAGATACTAGTTTGATGTCAATTGCTATCTTCCTAACAAATTTGGTTACTCTAGCTCAAATTTATAAAAAGTTGGTACTAGCTCCCCTGTGAGCAGTAAGGGGGGCTTGGCTCCAAAACAGATCATGCAGATTTTTGGAGATCGTTACCAGCTATCTTACTATCTTTTGGACACTCTAGCTCAAACACTATGAAAGATACACGCATTCCCGTTTTTAACGAAAAGTTGGGGCGGCTGGGGTTGGCTAGGGTGGTATGGGTGGGCATGGCATCCAAAGTTTTGATGCAGTATTTTGGGGATCGTCATCACCCATCTTGGCGCAAAATTTGGTGGCTCCAGCTCAAAAACTGAAGAAGTTATAAGCGTTTCTGATTTAAAATTGCAGGGGGCTGGGGGCGGAATGGGTGGGCGTGGCTCCAAAATTGTTGATTCAATTTTTTTGGGGATGCCAGTAGCAAACTTCCTACCAAATTTGGTAACTCTAACTGTAAGGGTGTGCGGAATAGGTGGATTTATCGATTTTGAGTTATCGAATTTATCGATTTGCCAGCCCCCCAGTTATCGTAGAACCCCAATCTTAAAACTTGATCTGTCCCGGCCATAGATAAAGACATTTGCAAAGTTTCAAGTCTCTAGCTTTGAAGGGTGTGGAAAATTTGCGAACATACAGACGAACGGACAGACACAATGACGGACATTGCACAAACCCAATATACTCTTTACCTTCGGTATCGAGCATAAAAAAAGACAGAAAACAGGACAAAAATTGTTTTGTGCAATTTTAAGCTTTTAGCATCAGTATGCTGCAGTATGCCTTATTGGTGTGCGCTTCATCGCGGCTTATCCAATCTTTAAAATCTGGCTGCTGTAGCCAGCAATCACCAAATTTTTGTTTGTACGAATCTTTCGGCATTATTTAACTTTATTTTTCACTTTTGTTGTACATTAGATTACAAATGGTATCGAAAATACATACAAAGTATGTAAAAATGGATGCCTCACCGTTTTAAAAAGATCGCTGTTTTTAATAGATCGGATGCCACACTGTTTTTAAAGAAAACTTTGAAAAAAAGATTGAAATAAATGAATCAATTTAAATCTGAAAGAAGGCCAGATTTCCGGATAGGGGATGTTTGATATTTTTTCCGGACAAAGCACTTAAAAACAGGACAGATCTGTCCGGAAAAAGGCCAAATCGGCATCACTGTTGTTGGGCCCGCTCTGCTACTTTTTGTTGGTGTCATTGATTTAAAAAAACAACAACTAAGCAAAACTTGGTGCGTCTAGAATATGTTGTGGAAGTGGATTTGCCTACTTGCTTAAAAAGACAAAAAGACTAAGACAAAACGCAAGATCAATAAAACTCAGATCACGCAGTCAGTGGCTTACACGTTGTACAGTGAAGTCAATTTTTGATTTATTTTGAAGTATTTATTTAAAATACTTACTTTAAATTAAGTTGTTAATTTGTTTTGTTTATAATAATAAGTCGACTAAATAACTGAAGCAACCTTATATATAGTTGGATAAGGACTACTGAGGAAACCACAATAAAAAGCAAGTGGAAACGTTGCAGTCGGACGCAATCGACTGCGCTATACTCGAAACCAGTATTTAAACCGGTAAAAAGAGGCCTGATTGCTAAGGGGTACGGATGCGGCAGGGGTGAAAGCTGTCTCAAAAATTTTGATACTGATGGGCGTGCCACCAGCTATCTTCCTTCCAAATTTGGTGACACTAGCTCAAAGTTTGTTAAAGGTGGTGGAAGAGGGGCTTTGAGCGTTATGGGTGTGCATGGCATCCAAATTATTCTTGCAGATCTTTTTGGGATGTCACTTGCTATCTTCCTACCAAATTTGGTGACTCTAGCCCAAAGTTTGTTAAAGGTTGGGGAAGGGTGCTGGGGGCGTTATGGGTGGGCCTGGCTCCAAAATATCTTTGGGTGTCGCTACCAGTTATCTTCCTACTAAATTTGGAGACTTTAACTCAAAAACTATGAAACATACACGCATTCCCGTTTTCAACGAAAAGTTGGGGCGGCTGGGGTTGGCTAGGGCGGTATGGGTGGGCGTGGCAACCTAATGATGCAGTTTTTTGGGGATCGTCACCTATCTTGGAGCAAAATTAAAAATTACGGGGGGCTGGAGGCGGAATGGGTGGGCGTGGAACCAAATCTGGTAGCTCTAACTGTAAGGTTGTGCCAAATAGGTGGATTTGTCGATTTTGAGTTATCGAATTTATCAATTTGCCAGCCCCCAGTTATTGTAAAGCCCCAATCTTGATACTTTAATTTACTATGCCATAGATAAACAGAATTGGAAAGTTTCAAGTCTTTAGCTTGAATTATGTGGAAAAAGTTTCGTTCATACAGACATACGGACAAACAACATGACGGACATACTCCCAATAATATAATGACGCGCCTGATTCTCTACCTCAATGGTGGAGTGGAAAAGAGAATGTTAAATACTTTGCTTTAATATTTTGTGAAATATTTTCTTATTTATTTATTTTATATCTTCTGTTGCTACTACTAGTTAAACATATAAAATAGCTGAAATGCAAATTTATGCCTTACATTGTAAAGGAGCTTATGGCCGAGGTATAACTCAGTCCGGCCAGGCTCCGCGTCACAAGAAATGTATAACTGCTTCGAGACGATTCGCGAAGTTGAAGGCAAGTGTGAGTTACGTATCAGGGTAGTTTGTCGCTGGGATAACCACAGCCAGACGTGCCACTGATCGCGTAAACTCCGTTCTCGACGAGGTTAGAGTATCGCTCCGTTATACTTACGTGTGTGTGTGTTCGCATTTGGCGAACACTGCAAACCGACAGAAAAATCAAAACACGCGTGGGTGTTAGTGGGGATATTATCAGGGCTTTATTCTCGCCTTTCAAACGATTCGGTAGCTTAGAATATTATGTGCAAACTATACGTACTATTCTTAAATAATCAAAACGCCGACTAAAAGCGCTAACTCCCAAATCTTAAATGCTTTACAAAATTATCTCTACTCGCTCGTGCGATCTGCCGTCAGCAATACTGCTCGCTTTAGTATTCTGCTTCACACTCTGTCACGCACTTTGCCGCCGGCACGCGCGACACTTTCTAACTCCGATCGCCGACTGCCCACGCTGTTCTAGCCCTCAGCGTCATCGCACCTCTTCTTGCGCTGTGGATCGCATCGTGGGTCACGAGTTCGTGCCCGACCTTCACTCTCCCGGCTGCTCGGCTCTTATGCTAAATCTCTGTTAAACGCTAGATGTTAATGCGCTAATTACATTGTGATAACATATTTCATTCTTGACTCTTACTATTTCATATACTTCATTTATATATACTATATACTAATATTCTATACTAATGTGAGGGAGGCCATTGGCCTACTTCACAACATAACAAAAAGAGTTAATATAAGAACAATTTGTTATTATTATCTTAAAACTGCACAGCGCATTTGCAATCAATTTATTCACTTTTAACAGTCGTAACTTATTTAAATCCAATACAATGCCTGTATGCAATAAGCAAATCAAACCCCACTGGTCACATGTGACGTCACGGAAAACAGCTGTTTATGAGCAATGCGTTATCGGTCTTTTTTGTATCATAGCCGCTGCTATCCTCGATAGTACCAGCATCCATCGATTGTCGATTTGTATAAGCCAACGGTTGTCCGATAGTTCCATCGATTGTTTGCTCAGCTGAGACGCACAGTGCAAGTGAAACAAATCCATATGCACATGCTATTAGCTATCGCACTCGCTCACACTTATTGCTTAAGTCGGTAATCCTAATCTCTATATATAAAAGAGTTTGTCCTGTTAAGAATGGCTCAGCCACAGCCTAAACGAAAAGAGCTAGAAGGCTGAAATTTTCACACAATTTTGTATGCAGGTAGTCCGTTTGTCCTAAGAAAGGAATTTTATTTTGGACAACTCCTTCGAGTACCTCCCATACATTTTGGAGCACTTTTACCCACTCCAAAAACAAAACACATTGCCCATTCCACTACTACCACCTGTTTGTCGCACAAGCTGAGAGTTTGATCGCGAGCGAGAATACAAAAACAAAACAAATGCGCAGTGACGCCTTCGCGTCGCACAAGCAAAGTCATAAAAAAAAGGTTCGTACACTCGCAAAAAAAAACGGATTTTCGCTTCTTAATGAATAAGTGCATACACAAATAAGTAAACAATGCGCTTGAAAATAATTTTCAATATTTTATGTACATGTATCTATTCGCACAGTGCACATTTTTATTTTTTCAAATTTCTGTGCCTTTGACAATTGATTTGTCATTGATTGAAAAAAACAACAACAACAAAACAAAACTTGGTGCGTCTAGAAAAATTTTGCACACCAAAATACATATGTATGTTGTTGGGGTGGATTTGCCTACTTGCTGCTAATATAACTTAGACTAAACGTAACACACTTACAATAATAATATACAATTTCGAACAAGCAAAGGCCGTTCACATACGTTTGTATACAAATCTATGCATGCCTGCAAACTCAAAGAGCCGCTTAAAACTAAACAGCGCTCGCTCTTATGATGATTAGATAATTTCAAATCTCGCTCCGATCATGCTCCTTTGTTATTGCTCATTTACGTTCACTCTATATTTTATGTGCGCGCTTTGCATGTCAATCATAAAGTTCAATAACCCTACCTCCTCCGCACACACTAAATCAAAGCTAAAGGCTCAAGTACGTGTGAGTTTAGGCTATGCAATTCACTTAACTGCAACCTCTTAGATACATATGTTTTGCTTTGATTCTGTGCGTGCGAAAAAGGCAGCGATACTACGCTCTTTGTTTGACTTGCAGTGCGCGCGCATACATAAGAGAGTGAGCCGAAATCATGATACAAAAAATACCGATAACGCATTGCGCATAAAAAGCTGTTTTGCGTGACGTCACATGTGACAGGTTGGGTATGATTTTCATATTGCATATGGCTGTTGATGCTGATCAAGAATATATATACTTTATATGGGGTCGGAGATGCTTCTTTTTGCCTGTTACATACTTTTGCACAAAACAATTATACCCTCTTTTACCCATTTCAGGGTATAAATATAAATGTGAATGCGAAAGATTTGTTGTTGCTGTTTTTGTCGATCGCTTCAGGCTTATCATTAGCCGTTGTATGCACACACGAATTTGAAACAAAACAGGAGGACTAAGAGGAATGCGATTGGCTTAAGAGCATGAAAATGTGATATTGTTCTGTAGATGAGATCAATTCACATAAATAACAGTAACTCTTTCACTTTTCACATTTGCGCATTGCTTCATTTCATTTCTAAAAGTGATACAAAAATGAACGGACAAAATTATTGGGGTGCTTTGCCTGCTGTGGCCCTGCCACAGTTTTATATGCAGCCGCTGCAGCCACAGCAGCAACATTTTCAGCTATCTTCCTTCCAAATTTGGTGACACTAGCTCAAAGTTTGTTAAAGGTGGGGAAAGGGGGGCTTAGCGCGTTATGGGTGGGTATGGCATTCAAATTATTCCTGAATTGAAGAGCCACAGCCTAAGCGAAATGAGCTATAAGGATGAAATTTTCACACAATATTCCATGCAGGTAGTAAGTGATTACCTCTCATACATTTTGGAGCACTTTGACCCATTCCAAACACAAAACACATTAGCAGAGAATTAATTAAACGTAATTTATAATAATCATCCGAATTTTTACATGGTGTCAGTTAAAATAATACACAAAGAACTACAATAAAGATGTCCGAACGTGTATTGCCGGAGCTAGACTGCTCCACTGCTCATATATGAGTGACCAAAATTTAAAGGTGCATTTCTTTTGTACATGATGTCGTCCGGAAAAGACTTTTTGTAGGAGGCGAAGAAAATCGCAACGTTTTTGTGGTTGGCTGGCCCTGGAATAACAGAGATATAACACCATACACCAAAGCCTCGATTTGCGTTGTTAATTGGGGCCGCAAGAACACGACGCAAATCGAAATAATTTTTTGAATGTGAGTATTTGTACTAGTTTTTCGTTAATTGGTTCCTGGTTGTAAGTTTTATGAAAAAATGGCTTATTTTAATAACAACACCTTTTTAAGTCTTATGTTATTATTTTTTTAACAAAGATTTTAAATTTTAACAACGAAAATTAAAATTTGAACGACGCATCTCTGAAAATCCGAAAATTTATAAGCGACGCAACTTCGAAAACGACGCAGATCGGGACGACGCAAATCGAGGCTTTGGTGTATATCCAAATGATGGAAGTGCGAACAGCATGGTGAGAGCTGTGGCGGATGCAGAGGCGGCAAATACACGCAATGCCGCTGAAGAACATCACTTGCTCTGTTCAACAGTCGTTTCAACGTTTCAAAGTTTCAAGTTTCAAACGTCAAGCAACAACAACCACATAGAACAATTTCTTGAAACGTTGAAACACCCCAGCCTATGTATACAAAAAGTGTTTCAGGTTCCAAGAAAGTAAAGATGGGAAGAGCACGATATTTAACCGATATTTGCTGCCGATGTTCAGTATTTTTCAATATACATATTTGGTTTTTTTTTGTGACACAGCTGATTAATGGCCGACGGAAACAAAAGTAAGTAAAACAGGTTTTTTTTTGATAAAATTAAATTTATTTTTCTTTCCGTACAGTGGAAACAACCACTATTGTGAATTGCAAGAATCCCGAGCAGAAAATTCAACACGGAAGGTGGTCTGAAAGCGAAGTGAGCGACATTAAAAATTATATGCGAATGCATAGAAACCTGGAGGTAAGAGAAAACCAACATTTTAATTTAGTTGCATATAAATAAATGTATTCTTACAAATCTTGCAGAAACCTACCGCTCAAATCTACTACTCCAAGCTTATTGCCGAATGCAGCATTGTTGCGAAGTGGAACGCGGTGCGGCACAAGGTGCGTAATCTGAAAATCGGCTGGCAGAAGGCTAACGCGTTTATAAAGTCTACGAATGCTGGAGTGGAAGAAGGCGACGGTGTTACAACCATACGAGGTAAAGTAAAATAAAATTAGCTTATTGTATTTAAGGGACTGATTTGTTATTTTTTCTTAGGGACAGATGAGTGTTAATGAGTGCATCCTATATTAACAGCAAAAATGTTAAAGATGTGCCCGCATTACGAGCAACTCGAGGAGATTTTCACTGGCAACAAAGATATGGATGTGGTCGTGCTGAAATCGGGCGAACACCAGGCTGAAGAGGAATCTTCGATGGACGCCTCTTTGATCGTTGAGGGGGCCGATTTCACAGACATGTCAAACGCATCGTTGGCGCAGTTAACGAAGATGGAGGCAGAGCGCAGACAGTTTCGCGAGAAGCGACTGCTTCTAGAGGAGAAGCAGTTTTTGAAGACGACGGAAGTGGAGGAGAGGAAGCTTGCTTTGGAGGAGAAGCAGTTTTTGAAGACGACGGAATTGGAGGAGAGGAAGCTTTCTTTGGAGGAGCTTAAAGTTGCAAATGATTTAAAGCTAAGGCAACAAGAGCTCGAAAGCAAGGAACGGATGCAAAAGCTTGAGTTAGTGCTAAAATTTAAATGTAATAAATAAATAAACATACAAAAATAATTATTAAATGGGGTTTTAATTAAACATGATATTGTACAAAAATTGCCTTTTCGTGTTTGCAGCTAACACCACTAGACTCTGCATCAATTTGTCCAACAGAGTCTTCATCCACTTCTCCCTGTACATTTTCTGCTTCATTACCCTGCAGTAAAATATTGTGCAGAGTACAGCAAACTAAAACCCAATTGCAAGCGAAACGCTGGCTTTTCGAGTCCCTCAATCTGACGCGTATTTCTTTCAAACTGCAAAATTTTCCTTTAAGGAAATCGCAGCTGCCTGTCCACCTCCATGATTCGGGAGTTACTGCGAAACGGGGTTACCACGAAAGTCGACTGGGGGATGCAGAGTCTCCCGCAATCCACTGCTCTCCCGACAAATATCGCTCGGGGTGCTTGCCGATCGAGCAATTCTTAAACACTTTTGCATCGTGGTAGCTCCCCGGACTACCAACAACGGCATCTCGAATGCGCAGTTTGTCGTCGCATACAACTTGCAGCTTTAACGAGGGTATGCGCTGGCGAGAAAAATAAATTTGATGCATTTTGCCCGGCTTTTCGAAAAGCTTTATCTCGCTGCCATCAATGTAGCCCACGCAGTGTGGCAATTCTTGAGTGCGCTCCACAATCTGCTGGCGCTCGACTACATCTGGCCAATTAACATATCCGGGCATCAGTCGCAAAATTGCAGAGAACACCCTATGAGTAATGTTGGCCAAAGTTCCAACGTCGCCAACCCCAAAGACTGTGCACATCTTTCTTACAGACGCACTGCTTCTAGATGAGCCCAGCCGAAAAAGTACAATTGCAAGCTGCAAGTCAACATCAATTTGTTTTTGGTACGGAGACGTCGCGAACGCTTCATCATCTTTAATCAAGTTAACCAAATTAACAAACTGGCTTCTTGACACACGAAGGGTGAAAATTGTGGGCGGGGTGGCCGAAAACACAAAAATACCCTTAAGCCCGGTGATCGGCCCTTCGTGACCCATGCCTGTTTTTTCCATACATTTCATATGGAAATTTTTTTGTAAAATTCTAACTTTTAGGTAAAAAAGTATATTGGGTCTGTGGAATCTCCGTCAAGGTGTCTGCCCATCTGCCAGTCTATTCGTCCGCCCGCCCGTCCGTCCGCCTGTCCATCCTTCTGAACAAACGAATCCTTTTTCGACACCCTTCAAGCTAGTTTTCGATATATTTTTGTGAAATATACCTACAAACTCATGTTTGCTCTTATGCCACGGAAGAAGTCGATGAGGAATCCTCAAAGCCCATTATTGTGCTCGACTAAAACAAACATAAAGGAGGACTCGACACAATGGACAAAATGTTGCGCTACTTTACGTGCAAGCGTAAAAATTGTCGGTGGCCAATGCAGGTGTTCTTCAACATGATTGACGTGGGTGCGCTTGCTGCTTATCGCACCATGAAGGTATGCCATCCCACCCTCAGAAGCAACAGGAAGATCAGGCGGAAGAATTTCATCAAAGAGTTGGCTTACGACTTAGCATTCAACCACCTACAAAATCGTTGTCGGAGTAGAATCAGACCAGAAGTGACTGCGGCTATGGAGCCTATCCACTTCAATACAGGGCTAATCCGAAACAATAGAGCAGGAAACAACCTTCCAACAGTACAGGTAATATAAATAATAGAAATATTGCAATACATTTTACTTATTATTTTCTTTTGTTTCAATTACAGCTGGTCAACGCAAGACGCCGATGTGAAGTTTGCAAAACCCAAAAAGACAAGCGCAAGGACACAAAAACAACTGCAGTGTGCGACCAATGCAAGCATCCTTACTGTATGAACCACCTGCTGAGGTCCTGCGAACGGTGCTTTTTGGGAAAAAACAATATTTCTGACGAAAGCAGCGAAGATGACGACGATATGCCATCATCATCCAACAGGCAAACACAAAAACGTCGTAGGCAATCACCAGTATAATACGAATTGTTCAGATAATATATAGTATATATATATGTGTCTTTGATTATTTTTAATGATTTTTACATTCTAAACACAACTGCATTTACAGAATTTAAATAAATTGATCGTGCACAAAAATTTTCAACATTTTATACTCATTTTTGGCAAAAAACGCACTTTTACGTGTATTTTCCTATAAGGGCAGTCTAGGGCTTAGCACCGATTAAGTGTATAAAAAAGTATCACCGGTGACAAGGTTAAATCGCCTCTCGTCGAATGTGCTGAGAATGTTGGTGCGCCAATCGATGGATTTCGGCACGTTGAAGCATTCTCCCCGACGGCACGAATACACTGCTACAACATTATCAACGAAGTCATCTATGACCTCATCAATCTCCGAATCGACTTTGTCTTGCCGGGATACATCTACAAATGTTAAAAGCATGTAATTGAGCAACTAATTAAAACAACGAGCTCTTCTCACCTTCAATATCCTCTATTTCTCTTACAACTTGGTTTGCTAAAGCATCGCATAGCATATCTTTAACACTTTCAAATGGCATTTTTTAAAAATTTAGGCAGTGACAAAAGTTGAAGTAAAACAAATGTAAACAAACAACAGCTGACAACTTTGAAACGATTTGAAACACAAAATCCTGTTCACAAGTTAATCGTTTCAAACTTGAAACTTTGAAACGTTGAAAAAACTGTTGAACAGGCTTAATATTTAAGTTTAACAACATTTTGCAACAGGAAAATCAGCAAATCACAGATTTTGAAACGAGTTTACGCAAACAAGCCAACTTTTGCAATTTTAAGTGCGAATGTGGAATTTCTAACTAATAACTGGAGTCTATGACAAGAAGCTGCAACTGAGACTACTGGATAACAAAAACAAAGGACTGGATGAGGTTTTGCAAGAGTGCAAGGCCTTTGAAGCAACAACAAAGAACACTGAAATTTTATTGGCAAGTGGACATCAGCAAACAAATGAGGGAGGAACAGTGGATAAACAGGAACGAAACTGGATAAGTAGCTTGCAACAACGCAGGTGCTAAAACTGTGGAGCCCTTTTCAACAAGGGGCATATAAATTTATGCAAAGCGAAGAATGTGAAATGCTACAACTCGATACCGAAGGTAAAGAGTATATTGGGTTTGTGCAATGTCCGTCATGGTGTCTGTCCGTCTGTCTGTATGTTCGCAAGTTTTTTCCACACCCTTCAAGCTAGAGACTTGAAACTTTGCAAATGTCTTTATCTATGACCGGGACAGATCAAGTTCTAAGATTGGGGTTCTACGATAACTGGGGGGCTGGCAAATCGATAAATTCGATAACTCAAAATCGACAAATCCACCTATTCCGAACACCCTTACAGTTAGAGTTACCAAATTTGGTAGGAAGATAGCTACTGGCATCCCCGAAAAAACTGCATCAAAACTTTGGATGCCACGCTCACCCATACCGCCCTAGCCAACCCCACCCGCCCCAAGTTTTCGTTAAAAACGGGAATGCATTTATCTTTCATAGTGTTTGAGCTAGTGTCACCAAATTTGGAAGGAAGATAGCTGGTGGCATGCCCATCTGTATCAGAATTTTTGAGGCAACTACACCCCTTGTTTTTTTTAAATCAACGACACCAACAAAAAGTAGCATTGCGGGCCCAACAACAACACTAACACCAACAACAAACGCTACTTGGGTCGTAAATCAATTGTCAAAGGCACACAAATTTGAAAAAAAAAAAAAAAACGATGTGCACTGTGCGAAAAGATACATCTACATAAAATTATGAAAATTATTTTCAAGCACATTGTTCACTTATTTGTGAATGCAATTATTCATTAAGAAGCGGAAATCCGTTTGTTTTTTGCAAGTGTACGAACCTTTTTTTATGACTTTGCTTGTGCGACGCGAAGGCGTCACTGCGCATTTGTTTTGTTTTTGTATTCTCGCTCGCGATCAAACCCTCAGTTTGTGCGACAATCAGGCGGCAGTAGTGGAATGGGTAATGTGTTTTGTTTTTGGAGTGGGTAAAAGTGCTCCAAAATGTATGGAAGGAGTTGTCCAAAATAAAATTCCTTTCTTAGTGCCCACTTACTACCTGCATCGAATATTGTGTGAAAATTTCAGCCTTCTAGCTCTTTTCGTTTAGGCTGTGGCTCGTCCATTCTTAACAGGACAAACTCTTTTATATATATAGATATATTATTGAAGTATATGTCCACAATAGCACTTATAATTTATTATTCAACACTCATCATTCTTGTTGCTTAAGAGCTGCATGGCTCGACCGTCCCGGGCTGGTCCTTCTCTGCTGCTGCACCAAGCACCAATACCATCATACTTATTTTGAGCAGAGAAAAATTTCTTACAACAAACACATACTATTTGCTATGCTAACGCTGCGAAAATTTTTTTGAAAGCGTCGACGCTGATCAAGTGTGAGATAACGCGGTGTGAGGTTTGCATGTATTGAACCGCTTGGTTTTTGCTACCCGCGCCTATAGATGTTAACACATCAAGAAACCCGTATGTTTTTTCAAATAAAAAAACACACAAAAGTAAAAAATATCGTTTGGGTAAAAAATAAAAAATTAAACTATTCAGGACTCATTGTTTGTTAGAATGCTCTTAACAATATGCTTAAAAATATAAACACAAAGCTATAAATGAAAGTTTCAATTTGACAGCAAAATCCCCGTTAACATAATGATCCGCCAATTTATTGTGATAAGTCGACCGATTTTGTGCAAACAAACCATCTACTAAATAGTCCGAACAAAGCCTAAGCATTTGGTTTGGATAGGTGAGCCCATTCTTGAGTGAAAAACTTACATTGATTTTTATATACTGTATAGATGTTATTACAGAAAAAGATTTCCCCAGAGTCTGTTAGAATCATTAAAGAAGGAACTAAATGAAATGGAAAAAGATGGTATCATATCGTCAGTGTCATACCCAACCAGTTGGGTAAATAACTTACAAATAGTGGAAAAAATCAAACGGGAAATTAAGGTTATGTTTAGATCCTAAACGATTGAACAAACCAATCAAGCGGGACCACTACTTAATACCCACCATAGAAGATTTTACAATACAAATGCTAGGTAAAAAGTTTTTCACAGTCTTAGATTTGTCAAAAGGATTTTGGCAAATGGAACTGGACAAGAAAAGTTTAGAATTAACCACATTCATGACTCCATTTGGAAGGTACAAATTTAACAGAGTTCCATTTGGCATCAACAGTGCCCCTAAAATGTTTCAAAGAAATATGGTACAAATATTTGGAGATATTCCAAATGTTGTTGTGTATTTTGATGACATTGGAATCATGGGAAATTCTTTGGAAGAACACGATGAAACACTAACTCAGGTACTAGAACGGGCAAGGATAAATGGAGTAAAATTTAACAAAAAGAAAGTTCACTATAGACAAACACAAGTTGAATTTATGTGACATGTTATATCAGAAGGTGAAATAAAACATTTAGAAGCAATCAGGGATATTAATACCCCAGTCGACAAAGCAGGAGTTCTGAGAATTTTAATTCTTTTCAAATATCTTGCCAAGTTTATCCCAGATTTATCAGCTAGATCGGCTAAACTGAGAGAATTAACAAAAAATGATACACAATTTATGTGGGGTAAGGATCAGGAAAATGATCTTAAAGACTTAACAAAAGTCATCCTTGAGGAGCCAGTGTTAGCGGCTTATGATAAAAAGAAGCCAGTGATAATACAAACTGACGCTTCTTAGGATGGCCTGGGATGCGTTCTGATGCAGGACGGTCGTCCTGTGAGTTTCGCATCTAGAACACTTTCAAAGAGTGAACAAAAATGGGCTCAAATAGAGAAAGAATTATTAGCAATAGTATTTTCCTGTGAAAGATTTTATTATTTTGTTTATGGAAGAGAATTCTTAGTGGAAAGAAGGCTCATGATACTTTGGAAGTATTAGTGGAAAAAGATATAAATTCAGTGACAATACGGCTGCAACGTATGCTGTTATACCTTCTGAAATATCCAAACATGAAAGTACAGTACAGAAAGGAAATGCTTATAGCTGATTGCCTTTCAAGGGCACAACTAGCAGAGGAAAATGAAATTAGGGAACTATCAAACGTATTCCACCAATAACTCAGGCAGTTTGTCAATCTAAATCAAATCTTAATGTTTATAAAGAGATATTAAAGGCAGATGAGAGTTACAGCAAAATTGAAGATTTTGTTTAAATAGTTGGCCGTCATACCATAAGCTAGACAAATTTTCTCAAATGTTCTACCAAATTAAAAACGAGCTTCATGTTGAGAATGGGTTATTAATGAAAACGTATAGATTAATTTAATTGTTCCAAAAGGATTACAATCACAAATAATGAAACAAGTACATAGTCCTCATTTAGGAAAAGAGAAAACTGTGGCTCGAGCAAGAGAATGCTATTACTGGCCGAATATGAATACTCAAATTAAGGAATTAGTGGAATCGTGCCGGGTATGTGAAAAGTTAAGAAGAAAAAACCAAAAAGAACCCATTATAGAGGATGAAATGCCGGAATATCCATTTCATATGGTGGGCATAGACATTTTTGAATTAGGGGGAGAAGATTTTGTGTCAATATTTGACCCACATTTAGCATCGCACCTCCACTACAGTCATGTCACACCATAACGAGTTCGAGCTTCAGCTCGATTTCTGCGTTACACCGCATATCGCATATCATCCGGACTCGGAAATTGATATATCTACATGGAACCTGCCAACAAATTCGTTGCTGGCAGATGAAGGCTTCAACAAGGCCAAATCAAGCTTGGTCATCAGTTGCCCGTGCTTCAAAAAAACCATACTAGGATGGGTAGTGTCCGGTCGTTGCCAAGCCATCCCCGGACCACTTCATCAATATTCGCTGACAGCTGACGAAGCCATCAGCAAAAATTTGTAACGCTTGTGGCGTAACCGTCATGCAGGAGTTTGAAGACTTGGGACACATGACGCTTGTAGAACTCCCACAGCGGCACACTCCACACTATTACATCGCGCATCGTTGCGTGCTTAAGCCAAGTAGCACATCAACCAAGTTGAGAGTTGTCTTTGACGCTTCGTGTCAAACAACGTCTCAAAAATCGCTCAATGACTTGCTTATGATTGGACCGACCATCCAACCCGATCTCTACTAATTACTTTTACGTTTTCGAACTCATCAGTTTGCGATTACTGCAGATATCGTCAAGATGTTTCGTCAGGTTCATGTGGCTGCAGAGGATCGGAAATATCAATATGTACATACTGTGGAGAACGTCGACATCTGAACCAGTTCGCACCTTCGAGCTAAATACCGTAACGTATGACACTGCCGCTGCGCCATACTTGGCCATACGTAGTATGTATGTCGTATTTAGCAGATCAACACATGGATCAATTTAAGCTTGGTGCTCAGACCATCAAATCATCGTTTTATGTTGACGACTTTCTTGGTGGAGCGGATACTGTTAAAGTCCTTCAGCAAATCAAGAGAGAAGTTACAGCTATTCTCAAGGATGGTAATTTTGAACTCGCAAAATGGCATTCCAATCAAATAGATTTCGTAGATGATCGCACAATTAAGGATTTAAACCTGGATGACGACACAATTACCAGCATTCTTGGTCTGAAGTGGCATCAACGATTGGACACGTTTACGTTTTCATTCTCTCCAAGACGCAGCTTGGAATTGGTCACCAAACGCACAATTTTTGTCGATCGCCTCATCATTGTTTGACCTTTTGGGACTCGTCATACCTATCATCATAGTCGCCAAAATCATTCTGCAAGAGCTGTGGTTACTCCAACTACACTGGGATAAATCTGTCGCACAGGGGATTCAAACAGCATGGTCATCGCATCTCGCATCTCTTTCGTCGTTAGAAACAGTAGCAGTACCTCGCTACTGCCTTCAACCAACTCTACACAGCCTACAGATACATGGATTCTGTGACGCCTCCATCAGGGCGTATGGCTGTTGTCTCTACACGCGCTCGATTGGACTAGATGGCTCGCTCAAGGTACAGCTTATCACATCCAGATCACGAGTGGCACCAACAAAGAAGTTATCGTTACCCAAGTTGGAGCTTTGTGGAGCACATCTGCTGGCACAACTCCATCGCAAAATCGCTGGAATCTTCTCAGACAAGCAGCCAACGATATTCCTATGGTGCGATTCACAGATAGTCCTCCACTGGCTTCGGCAGCACTCTGCCACATTGTCCACATTTGTCGGTAACAGTAAATCGGAAATTCAAGAATTCTCGTCAGACTGCTACTGGAAGCATGTTCCAACACACTGCAACCCAGCAGATCTGTTGTCCAGAGGCTGTACTGTGACTGACTTGCAGCAATGTATATGGTTCGAGGGACCTTCGTTTTTTCGCTTAGATGAGCAACATTGGCCAATTTCGAGATAGTATAGACATGGACGTGATCAAACTGGAAAGGCGAAAGTCAGCCCTTGTCGCAGCCATCAGCAGCATCAGGTCTTATTGCAGATGCTTACTCATAGTTGCTTGGATGTTTCGGTTCGCTCATCGCACCCGAAACCTTTCATCATTTTATAAGCCGTTGCCAACCCCCATAGAGCTGTAGCGCTCCCTTAAATGCATCATTTGGAACATACAAGTCAAACATTTCACTGAAGAAATGTCACTGCTGCGCAAGGGCCAGCCAGTGCACAGCAAGCTCAAAAGCATTTGTCCATTTTTGCAGGTCACGGATGGGTTCGAGCTAATAAAAGTTGGAGGTCGTTTAGAACTGGCAGCCATGTCAGATACCCAGAAGCATCCCATTTTACTCCCAAGCAAGGATTCGTTCGTAGAGCTGTATGTACGCCATCTTCATCTTCAGAACTACCATGCAGGACCAAAATCACTTGTTGCTCTGGTGCGCTTACAGTTTTGGATAGTCAACGCTCGTGACTTGGCACGCCGAGTCGTTCGATCCTGTGTACACTGCGTACGCTACCGACCAACTTTACAAGGGCAGCTAATGGGACAGCTACCGAAGAAACGTCTTACGCCGTCAAGACCATTTTCGCGATGCGGCATAGACTTTTGTGGCCCGGTCAATGTCTATTTACGCATTCGTGGAAAACCACCAACATAGCGGTCTTTATTTGCTTTGCCACAAAGGCAATACACGCTGAAGTCGTATCCGATCTTACAACGGATAGCTTCATTGCAGCGCTCAAACGCTTGGTCGCCCGTCGCGGGCTTCCAGCTGATATCTTCTGTGACAACGCCACCAACTTCACAGGAGCGAACAACAAGCTTGAGGCGCTGAAGCTGTTTCTTTTCAATAATGAAACAGTTTGCTCCATCACCAATTTTTGTAAATCCGAATTTATTAATTTTCATTTTATTCCACCCAGGGCCCCACACTTCGGGGGCATATGGGAAGCAGCAGTTAAAAGCGTCAAGGGACTGCTCAACCCGAAGTGTGCGGGACACCAGGCTCACCTTCGAAGAGCTTACCACTGCGGTTGCTGAAGTGGAGGCAATACTAAACTCTCGACCCTTGTCACCGCTCTCCTCGGATCCGAATGACCTGACCGCTCTCACACCCGGTCACTTCTTAACCGGCGAAGCACTCCGCGCGCTTCCTCAGCATCCGCTTCCGGATGCTAAATTCGACACTCTGGAGCGCTGGCAACGGGTAACCGCTATAAAGCAGCAAATTTGGCGACGATGGTCGCACGAATACGTCAGCTAGCTTCAGATCCGCACCAATTGGACCAAAACATCACCAAACATATTCATTGGTGACTTGGTCATCGTGCACGAAGATAATCCTCCGCCACAACGCTGGCTTCTTGGTCGCATAGTCAATACCATCGCTGGAAAGGACAACCTCGTACGAGTAGCCGAAGTCCGCACTTCCAAAGGAATTATTCGCCGACCCATTCGGAAACTCGCATTGCTACCTGTTTCCTAAAACCACATACTTTCAAGGCGGCCGGGATGTTGGGTCAGAACCCAAGATTTTTATACACTTATATAATTACATGTAAATTGGAAACATTTTTGATTCAGCGGCTCAACACTGTTAGTTGATGCCCAGCCCTGGTAATCATAAGCTAACATTGCTAGAAGAAGAAAAATATATGTAGTTGTAAAAAGAAGTGAATTGAATACGCACGTGAAAAAAAAACTCGTTGGTGCAGCGAACAGAACATTAAAATAAACTCTAAATCATCTTTATGTGCAAATTAAATACCCCCGATTTTTACATAGAGAAAACAGCAACAATCAAAAATTAACAATATAATAGTTATATAGACGCTGCACAGTGGGGCCTTTTCTCGGATAGCTTATCAAAAATAATTTTTTTCATGAACGCGTTTGGCAAAAGTGAAACATGTAATCGATAGAGAATACTTCAAAGATTATGGATCCAAAAGATTTTTTAAATCGGTTAATAATTATGGGTGGTAGAGCTCCTCAAAGTTGAGAAATTGTACGTGAGTACGAAAAAATGACAATTTTTACAGAAATTTACCACTTTCGAACTGAATATTGGGCGACGTACACAACCGATCTTCGATCTTTTTTCTTTATCTGAAAAGTATGTTCAATTTCAGTGTTTTTCTGTATACAGTTTAAATATAGCTGAAATACTTATTAAATTAGAATCGTTTAAAAAATACACAAAATTTTGGCATTTTTTGAACTTTCGTGGACTATAACAAAAAAGTATCTCTCAGAGTCACGGTGGGACCACATGCATTTGAAAGCTATAATATATACCTTTCATATGTATATAGTCAGAATCTGCGAAAATCTGCGTTTTGGAAACGCGAGCCAAAAAACTAGGGATACCTCGAGTTAAAAACACGCGGCAGGTATAAGGAAGAAGAAGAGCGCATACAAATTTGGCTGTAGCGTGTGTGCTGTTTATTGACAACATTTCTAAATGTTGTATTATAAGTACTACCTGTCTATATATATCCCTTCTAATCCTTTTTCCTTCCTATCCTTTCTAATTACCTGAATGGAAAAGGTCTGAGGAGGCAGGTAAATATAGTTGTAGTTGATGGAAAAATGCGGTACTACAGGTTATTTTTTTTTTTAATTTCTGTATTTCCACTTAATGTAAATCAATACATTAGGTATATATTGTTTTTTACCTAGCTAATTGGAAAAGGGTTATACCAATTTTGCTTGCTTACCTAGCTAACTCAAAAATATGGTATAAAGTGCCAAATATGTCACTTGATGGCAACAGTTATTTCATAACTTCATAAGAGGAAACACTTGTTGTTTATTGCTGCGAACAATAAGAAATTTTCAGATTGAATAGTATTTTTCAATATAATTCAAGAAATTTTGATAAATAAGCGCAATAATGGATTTAACAAAGATACACTAATACGTGCAAAATTTCTCGGGGGCGACAAAATGGAGACCTTTTCAACATGCTGGCAGCCTCATCGGATCCACTTCTTGCATCGCTGAGACATGTGCGATCACGAAAGGATTTGGAAGATAGCAACTATAGTTCCGAAATGTTGAGTTTATTAGATGTTAACCTTACTAGCATTAATGTTGATGATTATTTGGTTGAAAATCAGCCATCGATAGCAAATATTAAAAATTAACCTCAAAAAATCACCCAAAAATAAGAATTTAAATTTTATGTATTTAAGTTAGAAAATCGAATAAAAACAACAAAAAATGCGATATAGTCATTGAAGTTATACAAAATTTTCAGTTATGATTAAAAACAAACGTTTTTAATTGGAATTTTACAGGTAAAATGTGCTGGAAATATTTCTTGACTTTGACCTTGAATATTTAAGCACCACGGATATCTAGCACTCTTGGCGAACATTCATTTTAAAGCTTGAAAAGTCATCTATTAATTGCTTTTTAAATTTTTGAAATCGCTTCATTAGTTTAGAAGATATGATTTTTGATAAGCTAAATGAGCAAAGGCCCCACTGTGCGCTGCTTAAGTGCATTTAAAGATCAAAGAAAGCAGTATGAATATTCAAATAAGCAGTCTGAATATTCTATTAAAATAATATAAGCTGGTATATTCAATTTTATTGAATTCTATGCTTTGTATAGACGCTGTAACATTGTACAGTGAAGTATGTTTTTGACTTATTTTGAAGAATTTATTTAAAATACTTACTTTCAATTAAGTTGTTAATTTGTTTTGTAGTTTTTTTTTTTTTTAATAATAAGTCGATTTTTGACTTAATGATTGAAGCAACATTACATATAGTTGGATAAGGCCTACTGGGGAAACCACAATAAAAAGCAAGTGGAAACGTTGCAGTCGGACGCAATCGACTGCGATATACTCGATACCAGTATTAAAACCGGTAAAAAGAGGTCTGATTGCGAAGGGGTACGGATGCGGCAGGGGTGTAAGCTGCCTCAAAAATATTCTGATACAGATGGGCATGCCACCAGCTATCTTCCTTCCAAGTTTGATGACACTAGCTCAAAGTTTGTTTAAGGTGGGGGTAGGGGGGCTGGGGGCGTTATAGGTGGCATGGCTCCAAAATATTTCTGCAGATCTTTTTGGGATGTCACTTGCTATCTTGCTACCAAATTTGGTGACTCTAGCTCAAAGTTTGTAAAAGATTGGGGAAGAGTGACGGGGGCGTTATGGGTGGGCCTGGCTCCAAAATACCATTGGGGATCGCTACCAGTTATCTTCCTACCAAATTTGGAGACTTTAGGTCAAACACTATGAAAGATACTTGCATTCTCAATTTTAACGAAAAGTTGGGGCGGCTGGGGTGAACAAGGGCGGTATTGGTGGGCGTGGCACCAACATTTTTGATGCAATTTTTTTGGGGATGCCAAATTTGGTAGTTCTAGCTGTAAGGATGTTTGTAATAGGTGGATTTGTCGATTTTGTGTTATCGAATTTTTCGATTTGACAGCCTCCCAGTTATTGTAGAAGCCCAATCTTCGAACTTGATCTGTCCCGGCCATAGATAAAGACATTTGCAAAGTTTCAAGTCTCTAGCTTGAAGGGTGTCGAAAAAAGTTGCGTTCATACAGACAGACAGACGGACAGACTGACAGACGGACAGATGGACAGACACCATGACGGACATTGCACAAACCCAATATACTCTTTACCTTCGGTATCGAGTATAAAAATAATGTTGCATAATCATGTACACTGCAGTAAGATCATTGTTTGATACAGATCCAATATATAAATTTACGTTTTCTTTTAAAATGCCTCATTATTGAAACGTTTGGTTGACTTTACTAATTAATAGCAAAGTATGCATTGCTTTTGGTCCATATAATGTAGTTTTCTGTATAGATAAAGCACTTTCCGAACTGTCACAGAAATTATCGGCAAAATAAACACACAAAAGATTTTCTTAAGTGCTAACTTGAAGATAAACCTACAAAAAATTCCAATGACTGGCTCAACAACAAATTGATTGTTAATGTAAAAAACCAATAACGATTTTTATTTTTTAAATGTGGTCATTTGATTTTAATTTCTTTTTAAGATCGTCTTCAGGAACAGAATTTTAATGAATGCATATTTTGATAAATTATCAATAAAAGCCGCTAAAGGTACGCAGATGCTCGTACGATCTGATCGATCTGAAAAACAGCTGTCTTTTGTTTACTTGTCAAATAAAATAACTGAATTTTAAATAATGATTTACGACCAACGCTTTTTAATGTTTGTGTACATCTAACGTTTTGCTGTTGGCTGTTATTAAAAAAAGCCAAGCTGGTAGCATTTAAGTGAACCCATATTTGATGGGTAGAGCTGATATTACCAGATATTATGCTAAACATAACCGAAACCACTCAAAAGACTCAAAGCAAATTCACTTTACAGATCTTTACAGAGGCAGTACGCGAGCTTGAGTTGAAGAACACAAATACATACATATGTTATCAGTCTTCGACTAACTCTTATCGTGTGCGGTTGTCTGTAAAAACGAACTCAGTGATCGTTTACTCACTTACGTACGGATAGAATTACCACAGCGAAATTCTTATCAGTTTTTTTTTCCAATTATCTCATTCATTCATTCTCAACATTAAGCGTCGTAAACTTTTAACCGGCGATGCCATGGCATCTGCCGTTATAAAAACGAACACTTCAAGAAAGAAAAGTGCTAAAGAGAAAAATTTGGACTCTTCCCAATACTCGAACTATTATCGCCCTCTACAAACAATTGAAAATGACAATATGGATGACATTGAAACAGAAACACATGTTGAATTGAAAACTAAACCACCTCCTATTACTTTGCTCCAACAGAATACGAAACTAGCTCATGAGATCATGACTTTACTTAAAATTAAAAAATTCTACATCAAAACCATATCCATTGGTATTAAAATATTTCTAGAAGACATGGAATGTGCTAAGCAAGTACTAACAAAACTTGAGGAACTAGATTATGAGTTCTATACTTACGATAACAAAACCACTAAGCCATACAAAGCAGTCCTGTCTGGAATGGATAAACTTCCCACAAGTAGTATTAAGTCTATGCTAATTGACATGGGCTTACAATGCACAGACGTAAAAATAGTTGAGAAGAGAACCAAATCAGGCTATGATCTTGTACTTTACATTGTTTATTTTGTAAACAAAACTGTAACAGTACAACACTTGCGCAAAAATTTCATGTACATCAACCACATGAAGGTACGATGGGATCACAAAGTGAAATCACCTAATAAATTAACACAATGTTACAACTGCCAATTGTTTGGACACGGGTCAAATAACTGCTCAGTTAATACTTCTTGTGCTCACTGTGCCGGATCTCACCCAACGGCTTCATGTAAGAACCCAAACAACCAAAAATGTGCAAATTGTAAAGGCAAGCATTCATCCACTGATAAGACTTGTCCGTGCCGGCTGTCCTATCTCAACTTAATCTCGAAACGTTCAGCAATGCGAACGAGAGGAAACAACATAGAAAATAATAGCACAGCACAAGGAAATGGCAATACTCTCTTGGACGCACAGACTAAAAGTTTGCTCTCCTCTTCTTCCCAAATTAAGAGAATCTTTCCATCGATGCCCGGCAACTATAGAGACGCACTTATCAATACCTGCACACCACCCAACTCTTCAACAAGTAACACTGAGCTTTTTTCAGCAGATGAAATGAATTCGTTATTAATAGAATTAATAAATAAATTAAGCACTTGCTCCACTAGAGGAGAACAATTCCAGGTTATCTCAAACTTAGCTATTAAATATGTATATAATAACAAATAACTCCCTGGATATTTTGAATGTTATGGCATGGAATGCCCGTGCCGTTAAACACAAACGCGTAGAGCTAATTAAGTTCTTAGATGATAATAAAATTCATGTAGCTGCATTAAGTGAAACTTGGCTCATTCAAGACGATCGGTTTAACATACCAAACTATTCCATTTACAGATAGATAGATAGAACAGCAACAAAATAGAACATGAACAAATTACTAACCTAAAAACCCATCTCATCGAGAATGTTGGAATTCAAATTAAAACAAACCACAATAATAACAGCTTAAAAATATACTCTGTTTACTTCCCTGGCTACACAGCAAAATGTCTGTTAAACTCATGCAATGAATCTGGAGACCGCAATCATTTAAAAAATCAATACAGATCCGACTTATTAAAAATATCTAGAATACAGGGACATTTTATAGCCTGCGGTGACCTTAATTCTCGGCATAGATCATGGAACTGCATTCGAGCCAACTGTTTTGGTAACATTCTCAACGAAATTTCAGACATAGGGAAACTTAACATATTGTACCCGAACCACCCCACATACATTCCAGCGCGCCATAACGCTAAGGCCTCTACTATAGATCTCTGCCTTATAAACTCTCCCAATCAGACTGCGACTCCAGTAGTTTCAAATGAACTATCCTCCGACCATTTACCAATATTAACAAAATATTCTACCAATCTCACACTAGTTGATAGACCCCATCCAATTATCAGTAAAGCAAATTGGAATAAATTTAAAGAAGTTGTCAATGACAACTTATTAGACATGCAATCTAGCCATACTTCCTCGATTTCGACCTCCGATGTTGACCTCCTTGTTGACTCATTTACAAAAGTAATCAATAATGCCTTTTTTGAATCAGTTCCACATAAAAATTTAATATCTAAACATTACAAGATTCCCCAGCATATATCTGAACTTTTTAAAATAAGAAACACAATTCAGAGGCAATGGATTAGGTCAAGACTGCCTCTGCTTAAAGCTAGATGCAATCACCTAAATTATATTATCAGACAGAAGTTATCCATTTATAATAACGAACAATGGAGTAAAAAGCTTCAAAATCTAGATAAATGTAGCATTTACATTTATTTTGGAATACTACAAAAGCGTTAAAAAAGAGGAAACAATTTATACCCTGTCTTTACCTTGGAGACTCAATTTACGCTTCTGGTAATGAAAAAGCAAATATACTTGCAGACTCCTTTGAGCAAAAGCATAAGCTAACAACTTCTTACTCAAACTCAGAAACAGTCAACCTGGTTAGTTCATCTCTACAGTCTTTAGCAAATAATCATATTGCTCATTCTCAAATCTCTAAAGTCACAAATTCAGAAATTTTTAATATTATTAAAGCTCTAGTGACAAGAAAATCTTCAGGAGATGATGGAATACGCAACATCTGTCTGGAAAATCTTCCTCCACTCGCTATTAGTTTCTTATCTCAACTGTTTAACCATTGTTTTCTCGTTGGCTATTTTCCTAAAGTATGGAAAACAGCCAAAGTTGTACCAATTGCCAAACCAGGAAAACCTGCTAGCAGACCCGATAGTTATAGACCAATTAGTCTGTTATGTGGATTATCCAAAATATTGGAAAAATTAATTAAAGCTCGTTTGGTTGACTATCTGGACACGCATAGTATATTACCCCCCATACAATATGGGTTTAGATCTGGATCCAATTGCACAACTCCCTGCCTAAAGCTTAAGAACTTTATAACAGATAACATGGCAAATAAAAAATCAGTTGGACTAGTTACGCTAGACATTGAAGCTGCCTTTGACACAGTTTGGCATGAAGGATTAGTGCACAAATTATTGAATATAGAAGCACCCTCATACCTCATTAAAATAATTAAAAACTTTTTAGCGGAGCGCATGTTTTACATTGATTTAAATGGTGACCAATCCACTCAAAGACACATTCTAGCCGGAGTCCCACAGGGCTCAGTCCTTGGGCCAGTTCTATTTAATATATACACTCATGATATACCACTCTCTGTAAACTGTAAGCTTTCTTTATTTGCTGATGATGCAGCCATCTACACCGCCGATATATTATACGTAGAAATAAAAAATAAAATACAAAATTATCTTAATGAACTACAAAAATACTACCACAAGTGGAAAATTAAAATAAATCCCAGCAAAACAAATGCCATATTTTTCACAAAAAGAAGGAAATGCTGTTACGTTCCGAATAGTTGCCTCCAAATATGCAATACACCCATCCAGTGGGTGGAAAATATTCGGTATTTAGGAATTCATTTTGATAAAAGACTTACCTTTAAATTTCATATAGGAATTACAATAGATAAAATAAATAAAATCATTTGCATTATGTATCCTATTATAAACCGAAAATCAAAACTATCAATACAAAACAAACTTATAATCTTTAAAACCATATTCACTCCAGTCCTTATGTATGGATGCTCCATCTGGGGAAAATGTGCTCCGACACATATTAAAAAAGCTCAAGTTGCCCAAAATAAACTTTTAAAACTAATCCTGAATTTACCATATTACGCAAGAACCAAGTATTTACATAAAGTAGCCAGAGTTCTAACTGTTCAGCAGTACATAGACTGTAAATAGGTTTAAACTTTAGTTTTTAGTGAAATCAAGGTTTTTCAACTTTTCCTTGGAAAACAAATTTTGAAAAAACAAAAACGAAAATACATTGTAATAATTAGAAAATATTTCAGTTGAAAAGCAATATGCTAAACTCTGTATACAATAATAATTATATATCATAAGCTTTATATGAATGCAAGAAATTTAAGGTTAAAGGCCCCTACGCAGATGACAGTTCAGCTCTCGTACCGTACTGCACCAATTTAACGAGCCGTATCGACCAGTTCTAAACAACGCACATATTGTAGCGGTCGGTTGACTACTTTCTCGAAATAAATCGGATATGCAGCAGTTTAAAGCATTTTAAATAATGATTAACGAACAACGTAAGCTACTTTTGTGTTTCTGTACAACAAAATAATTGATACTGGCGGCTATAAAAAAAAATCAGGCTGCAAATGCAAAAAAAAAAATGGTAGCATTTTAGTAAACCCATGTTTGATGGGCACAGCTGAAATTACCAGAGATTATTCTTCACCTTACAGATCTTTACCCGGGCAGTACGGGTCGGCTTGAGTTGAAGAATAAAATTTATATGTTATTTAAATTGTATCATATGAATTAATTTATATATTTTTATTAATTTCTTGTTGTGCAGCATTGACTGCCAAAACAATAAGTATGGCGCTGTTGGAGTTCAATTTTGTCAATATTTTCCGAAATATGTATAAGCCGCTCTTGCCCGACATGTTGTTTACTTTTTGCCACATTTAACGAGCCGTGAAGATACTTCTTCTTCACTGGCCGTACACAGCCACACTGTTAATTAACATTTTCATTTTTCAACACTTATTAAAGGCCAGTACTTAACATACTGCGTACAAGGGTCTCGTAGAACTGTACGGGCGCTGTACGAGACCATTTTTTTCATATGAAGTTTCTACGGTACGAGAGCTGAACTGTCATCTGCGTAGGGGGCTTAATAAAGCACAACAATAATAATAAAAATACATATGTTATTTAAATTGTATCATATGAATTAATTTATATATTTTTATTAATTTCTGGTTGCGCAGCATTGACTGCCAAAACAATAAGTATTTCTCTATTGGAGGTCAATTTTGTGAACATTTTCCAAAAAATGTATAAGCCGGCTCTTGCCCGACATGTTGTTTCTCTTTTTACGAGTCGTAATAAAGGGCTCTTTACTAGAGTTGTGTCGTTTCGTTCAGAATAAGTTCATATGAACGGGTCATCGAAATGAACAAATGAACTTATTCAGTAATTCGTGAACGATATCGATCATTTTTTTTTTGGCGGCAATCTGAATTTGTTTAAACTTTATTATTGTTGAATTTTCCCAAAATAAAATGTCTAAGAGGAAACGTAGTGAAGTTTGGAATCATTTTATTGGAAGTGAGGGTGAAAAGACCGGCAAGTGCATTTATTGCAAATCCGTGCTGAGCATAGCTGGCGGGTCTCAAAACAATTTGACGTGCCACTTAAAGCTGAAGCATCCAACAGTTAATGTGGGAATCAAGTCCCTTGATTGTTGATGGTTGATGGTCAACAAATGATTACAAATTTCATCAGGCGACTACCAACTGGCAGAAAAGTTGACCAACTTGATAGGCAGGTGCTTAAGATGATAGCAAATGGTAATCCGAATCAAATCAAAATAATAATGAAAATTTGTTATCAATCTAAAGAAAATTTGAAAACTTATTTAATTCGCTCAAAAGTTACAAAACGAATTTATTGCATTTAAAATTAAAACAATGTTCATTCAAACCAACTGAATAGAATGATCAACATGTGTGCTACCGGTCATCGTTCAAAACAACTGAGCAACTGAATAAAATGACCCGTTCATATTCTATCGTTCATCGTTCAGAACAACTGAGCAACTGAACAAAATGACCCGTTCATATTCTATCGTTCATTGTTCAGAACAACTGAGCAACTGAACAAAATGACCTGTTCATATTCTATCGTTCATCGTTCAGAACAACAGAACAACTGAACAACTGAATAGAATGACTGACTTAGTTCACAGCTGAAAAATTAACGATTGAACTTATTCAGCAAATTGAACTAAAATTACCAACTCTAAAGAGTCTTTACCGTAACAACAGCCAAGCTGTTATTTAATATTTTCATTGTTCAACACTTATTTAAGGCCAGTAACTAACATACTGCGTACCAGGGTCTCGTAGTACGAGACCATTTTTTTTATATGAAGTTTTTACGGTACAGGCGCTGTACTGTCATCTGCGTATGGGCCTTTAATGAAGGCTATTGGCTATCAGTTTGAGGTGTGTTCTCTTAGCTTCAATTTTTCTATGTAATACCCCAATTCCACTACAAGCAGAATACAAGTATGTAATTGGAACTCGGGGCTGTTGATTTATTTTATATTGGATTCCGTTATGCAAAATTGGAATCTTTTTTAAATATAAAAAAAAAATATATATAAATATTCCCCGTTGGTTGGTTACATTCCCAGTTGTTTTTAAACCGACCAAGTGGGAATGTCTGAAGTTAACATTACAGAGCACTGAACAGAACTTGGTCTTGACAATTGCCCATTCTTTAAATTCTATCCTCTTTACTTAAGGGCTGTACGCAGCAGCCCCGTACAGCGCCAGTACAGTAATACATGAGTTGTACGGGCTGTAACGATAAGTGTTGAAAAATGCACATATTGTGGCGGTAGGTTGATTACTTTATGTAAATTAATCGGAAATGCAACTGTGTTTTGTTGTTTGTTTACATTTGGGCCAATCAATTAATTAAAGTAAAATGGATTCTGAACAACAAAATTTATTAGCAATAATGTGCACAACCAACACCATACTGTTGGCACTTATAAAAAAAAAAAGGGACGCTTCTTATTAAAATATTATTAAAATGCAGCTTGCTGGTTAAGTCCCACAAGACTGGCCGACGCTGAATTTGTCCCCATCATTTTCAAAATTTCTGTAGCGCGACTTGCGTTCAGACATTTTGGGCTGTTTTACTCCCGTAAATAGCTTCTGAACGCTATTTACAGTCGAACAAATTTAACATAAGATTTTAACAGTTTCATTATCCAACACTACGTACGGCTCGTAGAGAGTAAATGCTGCGGACTTGAAAATGTTATTACTGTACGGGCGCTGTACGAGACCATTTTTTTTATATGAAGTTTTTACAGTACTGGCGCTGTACGGGCTGCTGCGTACAGGCCTTTACAGTAAATGCAAATAAAAACACTCTTCTTGACTGGGATGGAATGTGCAAAGACGTCCTCTCGCACTAGCTGAAAATATTTGTGGGTACCCAGGAAACAGGCTGCTCTTGTTTACGTCGTTGAAATTTCTTTGATGATCGATTCCAGCTTTAATATTTGTTCTGACAAAGGTATCTTTCTTGCACATTTCAAAGAAGCTGGTCAATGTTTTAGATGTCTACCTGCCAACTCATTGTATTACATTTCCTAAATGTATGGCCAAGTAAACAACTTTGGCGAGTCTTTACTGCTAACATAGCGCCCTAACTTAAATTAAGGGACATTATCGTTTGGATTTTCGGGAGCAACTTCGAGAACTACCTACCTTTGTCCTTAATAGATTTCATGCACCGACGAAATTCGTCGTTAATGTGTTCTTAAAATGTCTGGACTGAATGCATCCAACAACGCGACTTGCCGGGCACGCTATTTTAAAATGCTTTAAATGTAAAAACACTTAACCAAGTACATACAAGCAAAAATTAAAAAAAAATTACGGAAATAGGTGAAGCTAATTTTAATTTACAGGTATCCATCGTATAACGGGTAGTTGCGTTCCAGAAAAATTCTGCTTTATGTGAATCGCGTTATAGAAGATTAATATGCTTTCGATCTGTGCAGAAGAAATTTCTTCTATTTGCCCTTAGAAGTTTTATTTGGGTTCCTGGAGTTGACTTACCCCCGTATTCAAGTAAACTTCTTTTAAAAAATCTTCCCTCCCTGTTAAACCGTAGAACTATGCATATTATGTTATTTATTACTAAAAAACTTAATGGTGAAATCGACTCATCAGTTCTTTTGAGTAGAATTAAATTAAATGTCCCAATTAGAGCTTCACGTAACTTTGTACCCCTTTGCCTTGATCGTTGCTTGAGCAACTATTTAACTCACAAACCAATTCGTGTTATATGTTCTGACTATAACAAACTTTATTCTCTTGTCTTCTTGGAGGCCTCAATTCCAGTACTAAAAATATCGATCCTTTTTGCTTTATCTAATCGTAACCACTAACTACTAATCTAACGCTGGTCTGATTGGGTTTTCTGGGTTTTTCCCAATCCACGCAACAAATGTTGGACTACTAAACATTTTTTATTGAATTTCCCAGAGCCTTAACGTTAACTTTTAAATTTTTACCAAAATTTATTTTCAGATTTATAAAGAATTCTATTCTCTATTGATATAATTGCATATTTTGATTATCATAAATTGGCGCTTAGCTAACAATTGATAAAATGCTGATTAATAGTTAAATAACATAACATCTTTAAATATTATTTACGAGTAGATTGACAAACTTGTTACTGTTGCAAATAAGCTTGTTCGTAACAGTCGTTTCTTGTGTTGATTAACAGCAGAACTGTGTGGCTTGACCGTCTTAGTCGACAGACACATGTACATACATCGTGTCATATTTGTAAGCCAAAGAGCATAATTATAGTACTTCGTCTTTTACGACAAATATTCGCTGCCGCTACACCAATACCATCATACCATTAAGACAACACGTACGGGTGCCGTGCGATTTACACTTTGAGATTGGCATGTGTTTACTTTGTAGTGATACGCTACCCGCGCGTTTACACATCAATAATAAATAAAAAAAAAATAACAATGAAAAACTAATAAAAATAATAAGAATTAATATTTTTTTTATTTTGAATACAATGGTACTACACAGTACAGTACACAGTTAAAATTTTTGCCGCATTCACATGTTTTTGTTGCTCAAGGTCAGAATCCGTTTTCCATCCAATGTTCCACAATGGCGCTGTCTTAAGTAATGAAAGTGTGCAATATTGCATTTATTTTATTTTCCTTGGTACTTTGTAGCGAAAGCGTGCCGTCAAATGACTGAAAGCATATGTAACTCATCTTGCTTTAGACAAGACTAAGGCTTCATCAGGCTTCTCAAAAACCAAAATGACTAAAAGAACCTGGAGAGCCCACAATCACATGAAGAAATCTGTAACTAAACGCATAAAATATGAAATTTAATAAAAAAAATATATAACATTTCCCAATCATCCAAAATTAAAAAGACCGCCCGTATAAAATAATAATTAACGCCTATTTTTGCGCAGTAGTTCAGTTTAAGTTAATTGACTGTTGAACGCCATACATACAAATGTATTCTTGTCGACTAAAACGCTCTATACATCCCTTCTAGATAATAAACCACTAGAACGAATAGAATGGGTTGAAGATCTGGGTATCCTAATTAAGTTTGACAAGAACATTTATTCTGTTAAAAGTCGAGCATCGGTTCATTAATCGCTGGTCGAAGGAATTCGATGATCCCTATATAACAAAAACCTTATATATTTCTCTTGTAAGACCGATTCTTGAATATGGATCTTGTATATCGTATCCCAAATACAGGATTCATCAGGATAGACCAGAAGCGGTGCAAAAACAATTCCTGCTCTTTGCCCTTAGGGGTCTTAACTGGGACAATAACATTAACTTACCTTCTTATCATAGTAGACTTTTACTAATAAATGTTTCATCTCTCTCTGATAGCAGAACTATGTTAGGAGTAATCTTCTTGCACAAACTAATCAATGGTGAAATTGATTCTTGTGACTTAATTAACCAAATTAGATTTGCGGTTCCGATTAGAAATACTAGAAACTAGAAACTTTGTACCTATTTCTCTTCAAATTTCTTATTTAAACTACTACGCTTTGCATAACCCTTTTCGAATCTTATGTTCAAACTATAATAATATTTCCCACCTATGCCTTACAAACTTGCTCTCTTAAAAAAAAGATGGGTGTCTGTAAAGTTTGTTTACGGACGATAGTCTCACGTGACAACGTCATAAGAGAACACTGATAAAATGATTTCATACTTTTGTGAATATATTATTTATTTTTTCCAATGTGTGTAATTCTATTAAGGATTGGACGATGATATGAGAAGTAAGAAATGAATGGCATTGTTTCAAGACTAATGGTCGTAAAGCAAATTAAATGTGTTGCAATTATTATGGAAACAGAAACCGACAGACGTTTGCGATTTATTTTATTTTATTTGTACGCACTCGCAACTGCAACTCAGTGGCGAACCATGTACATACATGTATATGCAAAAACACAAAACACAAAGAAAAATGACAAAACATAACGGCTCTTACACAGTCCCGTTATATTCTATCTCTATTCCTCTTTGATATCTGCTATGCATGTTATTGTATTGAATGTGACTTTTGCCAACACATTTATTTTTCTACAATTAAATTTGTAACGCAGCTCAAATTGTTTACAAATATGAAAATATTTTGATTTTGCTTCGCTTGGCTTGATAAATATTAATGTGTTGGCTCATATACGCGCGAATGTGATCTATTTTGCTATTAAGACTGCATATGCAGTATGCCTTATTGGTGTGCGCTCCATCGCGGCTTATCCAATCTTTAAAATCTGGCTGCTATAGCCAGCAATCACGAAATTTTTATTTGTAGGAATCTTTCGGCATTATTTAACTTTATTTTTCACTTTTGTTGTACATTAGATTACAAATGATATCGAAAATACATACAAAGTATGTAAAAAAAAACTTTGCAGTCGGAAGCTATGATTTAAAATTGCAGGGGACTGGGGGCGGAATGGGTGGGCGTGGCTCCAAAATTGTTGATTCAATTTTTTTGGGGATGCCAGTAGCAAACTTCCTACCAAATTTGGTAACTCTAACTGTAAGGGTGTGCGGAATAGGTGGATTTATCGATTTTAAGTTATCGCATTTATCGATTTGCCCCCAGTTATCGTAGAACCCCAATCTTTACACTTTATATGTCCCGGCCATAGATAAAGACATTTGCAAAGTTTCAAGTCTCTAGCTTTGAAGGGTGTGGAAAATTTGCGAACATACAGACGAACGGACAGACACAATGACGGACATTGCACAAACCCAATATACTCTTTACCTTCGGTATCGAGCATAAAAAGGACAGAAAACAGGACAAAAATTGTTTTGTGCAATTTTAAGCTTTTAGCATCAAAATGAAGCTTGCACAATTCCGTGAGGTGATAATAAACATAAACATAGCTAATACAGCTTCCTGGTGACAAGATTGGGGACAATCCGCCGGCTTAAAACAAATTATGCTTTTTGGTGCGAGGCACGATGCGTTTTGCATATGTTTTTTTGTCGCCATATACGCGCAATTGTGATCTATTTTGCTATTAAGACTGCATATGCAGTATTCTTATTGGTGTGCGCTTCATCTGGCTGCTGTAGCCAGCAATAACGAAATTTTTGTTTGTACGAATCTTTCGGCATTATTTAACTTTATTTTTCACTTTCGTTGTACATTAGATTACAAATGATATCGAAAATACATACAAAGTATGTAAAAATGGATGCCTCACCGTTTTAAAAAGATCGCTGTTTTTAATAGATCGGATGCCACACTGTTTTTAAAGAAAACTTTGAAAAAAATATTGAAATAAATGAATCAATTTAAATCTGAAAAATGGCCAGATTTCCGGATAGGGGATGTTTGATATTTTTTCCGGACAAAGCACTTAAAAACAGGACAGATCTGTCCGGAAAAAGGCCAAATTGGCATCACTGTTGTTGGGCCCGCTCTGCTACTTTTTGTTGGTGTCATTGATTTAAAAAAACAACAACTAAGCAAAACTTGGTGCGTCTAGAAAAATTTGGCGCACCAGAATATGTTGTGGGGGTGGATTTGCCTACTTGCTTAAGCCCCCTACGTAGATGACAGTTCAGCTCTCGTACCGTAGAAACTTCATATAAAAAAAATGGTCTCTTACAGCGCCCGTACAGTTCTACGAGACCCTTGTACGCAGTATGTTAAGTACTGGCCTTTAATAAGTGTTGAACAATGAAAATGTTAATTAACAGTGTGGCTGTGTACGGCCAGTAAAGAATGCTGAGCATATCTTCACGGCTCGTTAAAAGTGACAAAAAGTAAACAACATGTCGGGCAAGAGCCGGCTTATACATATTTCGGAAAATATTGACAAAATTGAACTCCAATAGCGCCATACTTATTGTTTTGGCAGTCAATGCTGCACAACAAGAAATTAATAAAAATATATAAATTAATTCATATAATACAATTTAAATAACATATGAAATTTTATTCTTCAACTCAAGCCGACCCGTACTGCCCGGGTAAAGATCTGTAAGGTGAAGAATAATCTCTGGTAATTTCAGCTGTGCCCATCAAACATGGGTTTACTAAAATGCTACCATTTTTTTTTTTGCATTTGCAGCCTGATTTTTTTTATAGCCGCCAGTAGCAATTCTTTTGTTGTACAGAAACACAAAAGTAGCGTACGTTGTTCGTTAATCATTATTTAAAATTCAGTTAAATTTAAAAAAACTGCTGCATATCCGATTTATTTCGAGAAAGTAGTCAACCGACCGCCACAATATGTGCGTTGTTTAAAACTGGTCGATACGGCTCGTTAAATTGGTGCAGTACGGTACGAGAGCTGTACTGTCATCTGCGTAAGGCCCTTTAACTAAGACAAAAGGCAAGATCAATAAAACTTAGATCACGCAGTCAGTGGCTTACACGTTGTACAGTGAAGTCAATTTTTGACTTATTTTAAAGTATTTATTTAAAATACTTACTTTAAATTAAGTTGTTAATTTGTTTTGTTTATAATAATAAGTCGACTTAATAACTGAAGCAACCTTATATATAGTTGGATAAGGACTACTGAGGAAACCACATTAAAAAGCAAGTTGCAGTCGGACGCAATCGACTGCGCTATTCTCGATACCAGTATTTAAACCGGTAAAAAGAGGCCTGATTGCAAAGGGGTACGGATGCGGCAGCTATCTTCCTTCCAAATTTGGTGACACTAGCTCAAAGTTTGTTAAAGGTGGGGGAAGAGGGGCTTTGCGCGTTATGGGTGGGCATGGCATCCAAATTATTTCTGCAGATCTTTTTGGGATGTCACTTGCTATCTTCCAACCTAATTTGATGACTCTAGCTCAAAGTTTGTAAAAGGTTGGGGAAGGGTGCTTTGGGCGTTTAGCTCAAAAACTATGAAACATACACGCATTCCGGTTTTTAACGAAAACTTGGGGTGGCTGGGGTTGGCTAGGGCGGTATGGGTGGGCGTGGCAACCAAAGTTTTGATGCAGTTTTTTTGGGATCGTCATCACTTATCTTGGCGCAAAATTTAGTGGATCGAGCTTAAAAACTGAGGAAGTTATAGGCGTTTTTGATTTAAATCCGCGGGGGCTGGGAGCGGAATGGGTGGGCGTGGCACCACAATTTTTCGGGGATGCCAAAATTTCCCACCAAATTTGGTAACTCTAACTGTAAGGGTGTCCGGAATAGGTGGATTTGTCGATTTGAGTTATCGAATTTATCAATTTGCCAGCCCCCCAGTTATCGTAGAACCCCAATCTTAGAACTTGATCTGTCCTGGCCATAGATAAAGACATTTGCAGTTTCAAGTCTCTAGCTTGAAGAGTGTGGAAAAAACTTGCGAACATACAGACGGACGGACAGACACCATGACGGACATTGCACAAACCCAATATACTTACTCTTTACCTTCGGTATCGAGTATAAAAAAAGGACAGAAAACAGGACATAAATTGTTTTGTGTAATTTTAAGCTTTTTGCATCGAAATGAAGCTTGCACAATTCCGTGAGGTGATAATAAACATAAACATAGCTAATACAGCTTCCTGGTGACAAGATTGGGGACAATCCGCCGGCTTAAAACAAATTATGCTTTTTTGTGCGAGGCACGATGCGTTTTGCATATGTTTTTTTGTCGCCATATACGCGCAATTGTGATCTATTTTGCTATTAAGACTGCATATGCAGTATTCTTATTGGTGTGCGCTTCATCTGGCTGCTGTAGCCAGCAATAACGAAATTTTTGTTTGTACGAATCTTTCGGCATTATTTAACTTTATTTTTTACTTTTGTTGTACATTAGATTACAAATGATATCGAAAATACATACAAAGTATGTAAAAAAGGATGCCACACCGTTTTAAAAAGATCGCTGTTTTTAATAGATCGGATGCCACACTGTTTTTAAAGAAAACTTTGGAGAAAAGATTGAAATAAATGAATCAAATCAAATCTGAAAAAAGGCCAGATTTCCGGATAGGGGATGTTTGATATTTTATCCGAACAAAGCACTTAAAAACAGGACAGATCTGTCCGGAAAAAGGCCAAATCGGCATCACTGTCGTTGGGCCCGCTCTGCTACTTTTTGTTGGTGTCATTGATTTAAAAAAACAACAACTAAGCAAAACTTGGTGCGTCTAGAAAAATTTGGCACACCAGAAAATGTTGTTGGGGTGGATTTCCATACTTGCTTAACTTAGACAAAACGCAAGAACGATAAAACTCAGATCACGCAGTCAGTGGTTAACACGTTGTACAGTGAAGTCAATTTTTGACTTATTTTGAAGTATTTATTTAAAATACTTACTTTAAATTAAGTTGTTAATTTGTTTTGTTTATAATAATAAGTCGACTTTAGACTTAATAATTGAAGCAACATTATATATAGTTGGATAAGGACTACTGAGGAAACCACAATAAAAAGCAAGTGAAAACGCTGCAGTCGGACGCAATCGACTGCGCTATACTCGATACCAGTATTTAAACCAGTAAAAAGAGGCCTGATTGCAAAGGGGTATGGATGCGGCAGGGGTGAAACCTGCCTTAAAAATATTCTGATACAGATGGGCATGCCACCAGCTATCTTCCTTCCAAGTTTGATGACACTAGCTCAAAGTTTGTTAAAGGTGGGGGAAGGGGGGCTGGGGGCGTTATAGGTGGCATGGCTCCAAAATATTTCTGCAGATCTTTTTGGGATGTCACTTGCTATCTTCCTACCAAACTTCGTGACTCTAGCTCAAAGTTTGTTAAAGGTTGGGGAAGGGTGCTGTGGGCGTTATGGGTGGGCCTGGCTTCAAAATATCTTTGGGTGTCGCTACCAGTTATGGACGCGGCATCAAAAGTTTTTGGGGATCGTCATCACCCATCTTGGCGCAAATTTTGGTGGCTCTAGCTCAAAAACTGAGGAAGATATAGGTGTTTCTGATTAAAAATTACGGGGGGGCTGGGGGCGGAATGGGTGGGCGTGGCACCACAATTTTTCGGGGATGCCAGTAGCTATCTTCCTACCAAATTTGGTAGCTCTTACTGTGAGGGTGTGCGGAATAGGTGGATTTGTCGATTTTGAGTTATCGAATTTATCAATTTGCCAGCCCCCCAGTTATTGTAAAGCCCCAATCTTGACACTTTAATTTACTATACCATAGATAAAGAGAATTGGAGAGTTTCAAGTCTTTAGCTTGAAAAAGTTGCGTTCATACAGACAGACGGACAGACAACATGACGGACATACTCCCAATATACTCTTTACGGTATCGAGTATAATGCCGCGCCTGATTCTCTACCTCAATGGTGGCGTGGAAAAGAGAATGTTAAATACTTTGCTCTAATATTTTATGAAATATTTTCTAATTTATTTATTTTATATCTTCTGTTGCTAAAATTTATATAAACTATCCGCGCAGCGAAGTAAGCGGGCCACTTACTAGTAACATATATGCAATAATTGCATACTTAATAAGCATAGGTTGGCGCTTAGCAAACAATTGAGAAATTACTAAAATAGTTTAATAATATTAATTAATTAATCAATTAATATGGCAAATAAACTAGGTAGGTTATCATACACTCATAATTCACTTATTAAAAAAGTTCGCTATGTTTGTCTGTAAGTGTTTGTGTGTGTCTGTGCGTATTTTTGCGTATGCATGTGCGCGCTTTGTTGTTCTGCTGGTGGCGGTCAAAAGCAAAACAAAAAGTAAATTTGAATGGTTTTGCAAATAATAATATTTGCAAAAAATAAATAATATATTCACAAAAGTATGAAATCATTTTATCAGTGTTCTCTTATGACGTTGTCACGTGAGACTATCGTTCGTAAACAAACTTTACAGAACCCCATCTTTTTTTTAGTTTTGCCACATTTTACTGAACCATCTGAGCCGATTTAAGTTATTTTAATAGAAAAACCAATTACAAAGCACTTCCTAAAAAACATACGAAAATCCAACTCTTTCTTACAAATGACGCCTTTTGATGCAACGAATATTGTAAGTAGCGCCGGTTACATTCCAAAATTTAAGGTACAAGGTCAAATAAACCACAAAATCGGTTTGTTGCTCCCTGTACCAGAGCAAGATTCAAAGCTTATGCAAAAATATACTTTATAGGAACTAATGAAAGAGAAGTGGAACAGCGTTAAGTAATGTTTTCTGGCATTCGAACAGAAATAATTTCAAGTTTACAAGCAATATTTTCTTACAGAAATCCTGGCTGGTGGTCCACTAGTTATTTACGTTAGCTTTGTCTTATATTTCATTATAACCTCACAAATATTTAAACAATTAAAATATTTTCGAAATGCCTCCAAAAAAATCATCAATAGGGAGAAAAGCATGGAAAGCTAAGAAAATTTAACATTTGAGAGGGTGGTGCATTAACGAGCACCGGGACAGCAAGTAAAAAATAAACTAAAAACTATTTTTCTACATTAGTTTTTAAAAAATATCAAATTTTATGACATAAATAAAAAAAATTTATTTAATTATTAAAATAGTGAAATAACACTTGATTTTCAATCATTATTGTAAAAAAATAAATAAACATTGATAACAACTTAGTCAACCCTAGTCTGAACAGCTGTCAACTTGGTCAACTGTTAGGTTGACAGAAGATTGACAATGCGTAAAACATCAGTTGACGTTTCCAATGTGAACATAGTGTGAACACTTTGTGTCAACAGTTGACGTCAATATTGGCGAGTTGACAGCCCAAAATAAATTGATTTCATGTTCATTCTTTTGCATTGTGTTGACAAACATTTATTTAACGATATTGCGGGCAACAGCAATCGATTAATGGTATATTGATACATATTTGTTCTCCTCTAGAGCTCAAAGTTTGTGTTGTTGTTCGCGCGCTCAAGAAAACTAGAAAAATATGTAGGACATTTTTTACGACGAACAATATATTGATCCTCATCTTTCAGGATATATTAGATAAAATGAGTTGACAAATCGGTTTTTTTGTCAACTTAGTCAACTAGTCTAAACACAAGTAATGCGTTGGCATTGAATTAAAATTGTTGACGTATCGATAATTGACGCTGATAATTGATTGACGCTAGTGTAAATGCAGCATTAGAGTTGTTTTTCAATTTTTGTTTAAAAAATATAAAATAAGAGTTATTTTATTTATTTTTTCATTTTTAAAGTTGATTTTAATTAAGATTTTAAATATCTTTTGAACCGAGCAACATAGCACAAAAGTTGACATATATTTGTGATCTATGTATCACATTTCCTTCAAGGATCAATATTAAGGATCAAATTTATATATTGTCTTCATAGAGAAAAAAACGCTTTGTGGCTACGCATGAGAAATAAAAAAATCCATGACGAAAAGTTTAAGATGATTCCTTTACCTTGTGCAAAAACGCAAGTTTCTGTCGATAAACGAAAAAATTAAGTATAAAAAAAAACATTTCCATAATTTGCTCAGAAATGCATGCAATACATTTTTGGAACCATGTCTTTTATAGCAAGCAAAATAAATTTGGCAAATAAGGGCACCTGCGTATAATTTATAAATTTAATATTGTCCAAGCCTAGAAGATGTGCGTTTGTCATAAAAGATAAGGAATTCGCAACGAAATACAAGATCAATTTTTTTTTTTGGATTATTTTTAAAAGTGGTTTTTTATTTTGTTCGTGAGATTTACGAAATAAAATGGTTTTTGGATCCAAATTTTTTGTTCATCAATTGTATCACGCCAAACTCTTTTGTTTATCAATATTTATGATATAAATAATTAAAATGCACTAACAACTGACACGAATATCTTAGTTTTCAGAAAAAAAAAATATCAAATGAAAATAATTTAGTTTCGTCCGATACTTGATGTTGTGACTGAACCGGAAAAACAAATGGCCTATTCAACAGTCTTTTCAAAGTTTCAAAGTTTCAAGTTTGAAACGATTAACTTGTGAACAGGATTTTGCGTTTCAAATCGTTTCAAACTTGAGCAGTCAGCTGTTGTTTGTTTACATTTCTAGAGTCTAGTAGTGTTTTTTTTTATAAAATGATGTTTAATTAAAACACCATTTAATAATTATATTGTTATGTTAATTTATTTATTATCTTTAAATCTTAATTCTAGCTCAAGCTAAAGAAAATTAATTTTTTCAAACAAAACTGTTGTTTGGCAGCCATTAATCAAGTGTGTTCATACTTATTGCACAAAAAAAACCAAATATATTGAAAAATACTGAACATCGGCAGCAAATATCGGTTAAATATCGTGCTCTTCCCATCTTTACTTTGTTCAAACTTGAAACACTTTTTGTATACATAGGCTGGGGTGTTTCAACGTTTCAAGAAATTGTTCTATGTGGTGGTTGTTGTTGCTTGACGTTTGAAACTTGAAACTTTGAAACGTTGCAACGACTGTTGAACAGAGCATTTATAATATTCCATTAGATGGGTTCAGGGTATAAAAAGAGTGTCGACCAAGGCAGCAATAGTCGCCGACGGAGATACGTGCAACAAAATGGTGAAAGCGGTTAAGTGGGAAGTCTGCTACAACTACAAATACACAGACCAATAGGTTGAGTAGACGTTTGCAGCAGAAGGCAGCGCGCTCTGCATCTGGAAAAGTGGCTTTGGTTTTTTGTGGCTTTCTGGTTTTTTAGTGGTCTAAAGCTATCTGCCAAGTTTTTATTATACAATTTAATTATTGCCCACACGGGCAGATTTTAAATATAAATCTACAGGAGACAAAAAAAAAACAAATAATAATGTTCATTCTTTCCTTTTTCAGCTACCGATTAATGGTATATTGATACATATTTGTTCTCCTCTAGAGCTCAAAGTTTGTGTTGTTGTTCGCGCGCTCAAGAAAACTAGAAAAATATGTAGGACATTTTTTACGACGAACAATATATTGATCCTCATCTTTCAGGATATATTAGATAAAATGAGTTGACAAATCGGTTTTTTTGTCAACTTAGTCAACTAGTCTAAACACAAGTAATGCGTTGGCATTGAATTAAAATTATTGACGTATCGATAATTGACGCTGAGTCAACTAGTGTGAATGCAGCATAAGAGTTGTTTTTCAATTTTTGTTTAAAAAATATAAAATAAGAGTTATTTTATTTATTTTTTCATTTTTAAAGTTGATTTTAATTAAGATTTTAAATATCTTTTGAACCGAGCAACATAGCACAAAAGTTGACATATATTTGTGATCTATGTATCACATTTCCTTCAAGGATCAATATTAAGGATCAAATTTATATATTGTCTTCATAGAGAAAAAACGCTTTGTGGCTACGCATGAGAAATAAAAAAAATCCATGACGAAAAGTTTAAGATGATTCCTTTACCTTGTGCAAAAACGCAAGTTTCTGTCGATAAACGAAAAAATTAAGTATAAAAAAAAACATTTCCATAATTTGCTCAGAAATGCATGCAATACATTTTTGGAACCATGTCTTTTATAGCAAGCAAAATAAATTTGGCAAATACGGGCACCTGCGTATAATTTATAAATTTAATATTGTCCAAGCCTAGAAGATGTGCGTTTGTCATAAAAGATAAGGAATTCGCAACGAAATACAAGTTTAAATTTTTTTTTGGATTTTTTTTAAAAGTGGTTTTTTATTTTGTTCGTGAGATTTACGAAATAAAATGGTTTTTGGATCCAAATTTTTTGTTCATCAATTGTATCATGCCAAACTCTTTTGTTTATCAATATTTATGATATAAATAATTAAAATGCACTAACAACTGACACGAATATCTTAGTTTTCAGAAAAAAAAAATATCAAATGAAAATAATTTAGTTTCGTCCGATACTTGATGTTGTGACTGAACCGGAAAAACAAATGGCCTATTCAACAGTCGTTTCAAAGTTTCAAAGTTTCAAGTTTGAAACGATTAACTTGTGAACAGGATTTTGCGTTTCAAATCGTTTCAAACTTGAGCAGTCAGCTGTTGTTTGTTTACATTTCTAGAGTCTAGTAGTGTTTTTTTTATAAAATGATGTTTAATTAAAACACCATTTAATAATTATATTGTTATGTTAATTTATTTATTATCTTTAAATCTTAATTCTAGCTCAAGCTAAAGAAAATTAATTTTTTCAAAAAAAACTGTTGTTTGGCAGCCATTAATCAAGTGTGTTCATACTTATTGCACAAAAAAAAACCAAATATATTAAAAAATACTGAACATCGGCAGCAAATATCGGTTCAATATCGTGCTCTTCCCATCTTTACTTTGTTCAAACTTGAAACACTTTTTGTATACATAGGCTGGGGTGTTTCAACGTTTCAAGAAATTGTTCTATGTGGTGGTTGTTGTTGCTTGACGTTTGAAACTTGAAACTTTGAAACGTTGCAACGACTGTTGAACAGAGCATTTATAATATTCCATTAGATGGGTTCAGGGTATAAAAAAGAGTGTCGACCAAGGCAGCAATAGTCGCCGACGGAGATACGTGCAACAAAATGGTGAAAGCGGTTAAGTGGGAAGTCTGCTACAACTACAAATACACAGACCAATAGGTTGAGTAGACGTTTGCAGCAGAAGGCAGCGCGCTCTGCATCTGGAAAAGTGGCTTTGGTTTTTTGTGGCTTTCTGGTTTTTTAGTGGTTGTTTTTTTATATTTTGTATTGCTATTGCATTTTGAGCGTTGTTGTAGATAAAGTTGACTCATCCATCGATTTCAGCCGCATATATTACAGATACTGTTTACAAATTTATTTTGGGTTTTTGCACTCACAATTTGTCAGTCGCTTACACAAAACCGGATTGCCTGACTGTTGTTTTCGTTGTTGTTGTTGTTACCTGGTATCGTTGTTGATTTTGTTTTCAGTGTCAATCTAAAAGTGACCCTCCCTTTCGCATGATCTCAACTCAAAAAAATAATGGGATGTCTGTAAAGTTGGTTTACGGACATAGAAAAACATTGATGAAATGATTGCATATTTTTTGGAATATAATTTAATAACTTTTATTTTTGTGTTTCCATGTTTTGTATGGATGCAAAGAAGTAGTGAAATGAAATCTGTACTTTTCTATACTTTTCTGTATTTCTCTTAATTTTTCTTTATTGATGTGTTAACATCTATAGGCGCGGGTAGCGCAAATATTTCGTTTCAATACATGCAAACCTCACACCGTTTTATATCACGCATCCCTGCAGTTCGACTGGTATGAATTCGTTCCTTGTCTTTGGTGAATCATCGATTCTTTGGAATGATTCCAGAATCGATCCAAAAGAATGCAGAAGGGAATGGATCGTTTGTACGCGGCAAGATATACATACATACTTAGCATGCAAGCCTTGCTCGCCTTGCTCGCTCTCTCGCTCTCTAAATTTTAGTTTTCATTTAACCCTTATAAAAGACGCATATCCGCGGACGCATATGTTTTTAAGTTGCTATTGTTTTTGCTTAAACCATAATAAGTTTGAAAATAAATATTTGATTAAAATGTTTATGTATTTGTTTTTGGGTTAGTTTCTGCCAAAATACTTGCATACGCATGTACATAATATGTATATATCAATGCAATCAACATTTTAAATTCATTGATCTCTCGCTCTCTTACTCTAAGACGCTGTGAGAGAGCGAGCAAAGCGCGCATTTAGTGTATGTATAATAAAAAGGGCAATGCAGAAAAATTGGCATGTAAAAAACAAACAAGCAAGAGCAAAACATAAACAAAATATTAGCGCGTACCGTTTTGCTTTACATGCTCTGCGTATAGAGGTAAGCAACAAATACATACACAATAAATTCAAACAATATCTAATCAAAATAATACTATTTTTCAGATGCCATCCAGGCAGTCGACCAAAATACACCGGCGGAGAAGCAGCATTGGGCATTGCAGCTTCAAAAAAATAGGATAAATAAGGCTTCATTTAGGCAAAAAAATTAAACAATATTTAGTTTAATAAAAAAAAATTTTTTCAAATAAAAAAAATCTTTTCCGCATATTTATTTTTATATCAATCGATTCCCAAATGGGGACAAAATAAGTATGATGGTATTAGTGCTTTGTGCAGCTGCAGAGAGCCCCAGCCCGGGACGGTCAAGCCATGCAGCTGTTAAGCAAAGAGAATGATGACTGTTGAATACCCTAATAAATTATAAGTGTTATTGTGGACATGAACTTCAATAATATATTTGCTATAAATGCATACTTTTATTAGTATAAGTTGGCGCTTAGCAAACAATTGCGAAATTACTAAAATAGTTTAATAATATTAATTGATTAATTGATAAATATAGCAAATAAGCTAGTTAGGGTATGCAGCAACATCATTCGTCCAATTCAATTCTGTTTTGCTTCTTCGTGAATGCACAGACACAACACACACACACACTTACAGACAAACATAGCGGACTTCTGTAATAAGAAAATGAACTGACGAATGAAGAATATTATGTACCCTAATATTATATAAGTGATACTGTGGATATTATATATATGCAATAATTGCGTACTTAATAAGCATAAGTTGGCGCTTAGCAAACAATTGAGAAATTACTAAAATAGTTTAATAATATAAATTAATTAATCAATTAATATAGCAAATAAACTAGGTAGGGTATCCCACACTCATCATTCACTTATTAAAGAAGTTCGCTATGTTTGTCTGAAAGTGTTTGTGTGTGTCTGTGCGTATTTTTGCGTATGCATGTGCGCGCTTTGTTGTTCTGCTGGTGGCGGTCAAAAGCAAAACAAAAAGTAAATTTGAATGGTTTTGCAATTGTTAACACATCGTTAGTGAGTTCGAACAGTCATTAATTTTTTTCTATAAATTTCTGAATATCTCTTTATTTTTCTGTAATTTTCTTTTAGGGGCACATTGAGTTTTTGATTTTTGCAACCTCACTTGCGCCGCTGTGCGACGTGGCGCTGAAAGCGAACTACACGCATTCGAAATCAAATGCATGAATCTGTGGGATACATACGCGCTGACGCACGCAACCGACTGCGGTATATTTAGATACCAGTATAATAACGGGTGCTAGGAAATCAGCTTGAAAAGGGTGAGTACAGGGTTGTCAGGCGCGTTCAAACATAGTTCGATTCGCATCTTATAGCCTATTTCCATTGCTCAGTTACTGTTAAATTTAACAGTCAGTTACGAAAGTTGTTTCCATTACTCTGTAACTGAACCTCAGTTAATGAATCAGCTGTTCGGTTTGTTTTGTTTTGGTTTGTAATAGCTAAAATTACGAATTAATCATGGAGCGAAATTCATTATTGCAAATTTGTAGTGCATTATTGTCAGTTTGATTGACATACATGCTATTTCTACAACCTGATTTGATTATTATGAAGGAGCAATGTAATTTTAAAGAAACATTGGCCACTAACATTGCAAATATGTAGCAGAAAACGAAAGCGTCCATCTGATTGGTCATTTATAAGTTAAAATTAAATTGCAAGCATATTTGAAAACAGTATAATATCTCTATATTTATGTTGTAAATAGCCAAGGCATTAAAAGTTTTGGGAGCTGGATGTGCCACAAAATAGTGATGCGTTTTTCAAGGAGAATTTCCATCCACGTCCCACATTCCCGCCCTGGGAGTTTCTCTGCATTACCCTGAAACAAGTTCTCCATTCCTTGCTCTCAAATTACGTATTTTGTTCGTAAATACATCTAAAAAATAAGTAAGTATATTAATTATTTTAAAAATATAATTCATAATTGCGCTCTCCTTTTCAACGTTCAATCAGCTGTTTTGTGACTTTTTCGATGAAACATCGCGATGTTTTATCGAACAAGTGTTCAAATGAACTGGTTTCTCTTCAGTTATGCTCCAGTTAATATTTACGGTCAGTTTTACTTCAGTTAATTCCTTATGGGAGAATACATGCAAACTGAACCTCAGTTACTGTTAACTCACTGTTAAATGAATAACTGAGCAGTGGAAATAGGCTATTAGGGAACATCGCCAGCTAACTTGCCAATGAATTCGGTTTCTCATGCTCAAAAACTGTTGTAAGCTAGTCACCAAATTTGATAGAAAGAAAGCTGAAATTTATCCACAAAGATCGGCATCAAAAATTTGGATGCTATGCGCACCAATAACGCCCCCAGGCCCCATTGCTCTTTGCCCGTGGCACTTAACCGAACATAAGTAATATGTATCAAACAAACATCAAACACATCAGTTAATGCTCCGAAAATAGCTAACGATGAATATTGGAATTAAAATATAAATGAACTGGCGCTATCGCTGTAAACGTCATTTGGTATTTGATTTGTGCAAATACCCAAAACGATTTCATAAATCGTGCAAAGTTGTAATACAAATTATAAAACTAACACGTTGTAGGCTTTAAGCACCTGCCTATCAAGTTGGTCAACTTTTCTGCCAGTTGGTAGTCGCCTGATGAAATTTGTAATCATTTGTTGACCATCAACCATCAACAATCAAGGGACTTGATTCCCACATTAACTGTTGGATGCTTCAGCTTTAAGTGGCACGTCAAATTGTTTTGAGACCCGCCAGCTATGCTCAGCACGGATTTGCAATAAATGCACTTGCCGGTCTTTTCACCCTCACTTCCAATAAAATGATTCCAAACCTCACTACGTTTCCTCTTAGACATTTTATTTTGGGAAAATTCAACAATAATAAAGTTTAGACAAATTCAGATTGCCGCCAAAAAAAAAAAAACACGAACGATATCGTTCACGAATTACTGAATAAGTTCATTCGTTCATTTCGATGACCCGTTCATATGAACTTATTCTGAACGAAACGGCACAACTCTAATTGTCATCACACCGGCAAAAAGCTGACTTCGCACAAATACGACAAATGAAACGTAAAAAGTGCACTTACTAGCTACACTGTGTTAAATATAACATTTTACGCACATAGCATAGCAACTGAATACCCTTATTATGTTTATCAGCATAGTTAAAGATCATTAAATATTGGAATGACAAGAAAAAAGAGAAAAAACTAACAAAACCAAAAATCCAAAATAACAAAGTCAAATCAACATACTCTTAAGGGCGGACATTTGATTGTTCTCTCCTAACTTCAACCACAAATGAGCGGTCAGTTATTAACGACTTAAAAAGCAAATGCTGTGCAGGTGGTAATAGATTTGATATTTAATCAACCATAATGCCAAACGCGATCAAACGCTTGCTGAAGAACACAGTAGTTGTACTGCTTATTTTCCAATGCTACATGTTGTATCACCCGATGGTGTGCCGTGATAATGCCGAAAATAAAATTGGTGATCAGGATGGTATATGTTTTGCGGCCGCGATTTGTGTATGTAAAGAGCATGCCCAAAAATATATTTGTAGAACGAAAAGTTGACGTTAGCGAAATTCACTTTTTAAGCACATAAACTCGAAATGAAAAAACGAAAACTGATTAATGATGTGGATAAGGATTTAGGACCAATGATTGATTTATTGCCGAGTATTCCATTTTGACAAAATTAGGCCATAATATCAATCATAACTGATAAGTTTAGTCCAAAATATTGGTAAATTTGAACGATTTACATATACCAAATCGCCTATTTACTGATCGATTCTATGGGGCTTTATGATATATTGTTCATAATGCTTTATTTTATCCAAATTGTAGGTAGCATTATATCAATACTTTTAATTGAGCTTGGCTACAAATCAATCAAGATTTTTGAACCAATACCTGATTTTCGTCCAATTGTTCTTTCGGTTATATGTGATATACATACATACATGTATGTATGTAGTTCAACGATGATGATTTTTTGCACAGAGGTTGAGAGCATACATACATACATAAGTGCACGTTTAACTACTCGAAAAAAAATTTACAAACGCTTTTGTAATGAAGGGCCATGACAATTTTTATAAAAAACGACATTAAACGACTTACATGTATCTAATAAATTGACAATTAATAGTTCTGACAATTAATAGTTATAAATAGTGGCAAAGAGGGCAATGCACTGTGTGTATCAACTAAATACATATGTACATATGTACATACATTATGCGTTTGGTACATACATGAGCAAATGCGTGTGTGCTTCATTGGCTTCAAGGCATCCCCGAGCAATAATCGACGGTAAGGAACATCACAGCTTCAAATTTGATATAGAAATGGCCAAAAGGATGACATCTTACACAGAAACTTGATCGAAATTGTTAACCACTTGTTCGGTGTTATTAAATTTATCTCGAATTTCTGTATTTGGAGATGATACGAAAATATTATAATATATATCGATATTTAATGCGATGTTTGACATTAAACTGCGAATATTTTTACATAGTTGTTAGATATGTTCAGGACGAGCATACTTTGGTAGTTTGAAAGGTAAAGGCCCAACCAAACGATGCTTGCTAGCGCAAAGCATCGAAGTTGGCAAAGTTTCAACATATGCTAAAGGCCCAACCAAACGATGCTTGCTAGCGCAAAGCATCGAAGTTGGCAAAGTTTCAACATATGCTAAGTCGTGTATCTGCCCAAACGTTGCTTGCGCACGAATTCGTTGAGTTTTTTTTTTTTAACGAATGTTTTGAGGCCTAAGCAAAGTTTCACTCCGTGAAAACATGCTTTGATGCTTTGCGCTGTAGAGCTGTCGCTGTTTTTTTGTTATACGGAAAATATTTTTAAAAATTGTTAAATGTTCTTTTTAATGGTTTTAAACATATTGATATCATACACAACATCTAAATAAAATGTGTTTTCCTTATTTTTAACATTATATCACATTTAATGTTAACATTTATTTTAAATGGAATAAAACAAGAGCATATGGCAACACTGTACCATTGTTTTGTTTACATTAAGAAGAAGAACAAGAGACAAAGCAAGCAAGCATCGTTTGGTTGGGCCTTTTCATGCGCGATGCTTTTCGTTCAGTCTTGTTCCGAGACGCGAAGCAAGCGAGCATCGTTTGGTTGGGCCTTAAGTCGTGTATCTGCCCAAACGTTGCTTGCGCACGAATTCGTTGAGTTTTTTTTTTTTAACGAATGCTTTGAGGCCTAAGCAAAGTTTCACTCCGTGAAAACATGCTTTGATGCTTTGCGCTGTAGAGCTGTAGCTGTTGTTTTGTTATACGGAAAATATTTTTAAAAATTGTTAAATGTCTTTTTTAATGGTTTTAAACATATTGATATAAAACACAACATCTAAATAAAATGTGTTTTCCTTATTTTTAACATTATATCACATTTAATGTTAACATTTATTTTAAATGGAATAAAACAAGAGCATATGGCAACACTGTACCATTGTTTTGTTTACATTAAGAAGAAGAACAAGAGAAAAAGCAAGCAAGCATCGTTTGGTTGGGCCTTTTCATGCGCGATGCTTTTCGTTCAGTCTTGTTCCGAGACGCGAAGCAAGCGAGCATCGTTTGGTTGGGCCTTAAGTTTTGCTAACTTATTTAAAAATTATAGAATATATAAGATGTAATAATCCGGATGATTATTATAAATGTAGTTTTTATTTATGCTCTGCTGATATGCGACTGTATGCACCAAAGGTTGATTAAGCAAGAGGAAGCGCTTACATAGCGATGCGCTTTCATCGATCATTTTATAAACTATCGATAGATACATATGTTGTTCTTATGCTAATGATACTATCGAATACTTAATACTATTACAATATTATTACACGCTTTGTTTTATTCGAATTTTTTTGGTTTCTTAATTTCTCTACCACTTCTTGTTTTTACAATTTTTCTATCAGGTGGATTCGGGTTTACTGTTTCATAATTGCTATATTTAATGAGTAATGGATCCTCATCTGAGCTGGCTTCATCTGCTGTTTCAAACGTAACAGATGTCTCCGACTCAGACTGCCTATCCAGTTCCTCATCTAAATTATCGTTTTCCTTACTTGCTATATCCTGTTCAGGATGAGATACAATTGTTTCATTATTGATATTGTTTTCATCACAGCTATTTTCATTGTTTATTATCTCAATACCAGTCTCTTCAACACAATTATCATTATTAAGAGATACATTTGTTTCCATGCCGTTATCATTACATAAAACATATTTTTCTTCACTTGGTTTAGAATAATTATTATTAATTTGATAATCATACATCGATATATCCTCATCCTTTTCTTCATTCTTCGTTTTTTTAATCAGTATTCTATTTCTTCTAAAGTATTTATTATTCCTATCTTTTATAATGTATGACCGCTCGTTTACCTTTTTTTCTACTATTCCATAAGTCCACTCATTAATTGTTTTTCTAAACATTATTTTTTCCCCCAGTAGACAAGGCTTCAGTACTTTTGCGTTACGATCATAGTATTGTTTTTGTTTTAATCGTTTCTTTTCTAACTTAGCCTTTATTTCCTTTTCTTCTAGATTGTTACGATGTAAGCTAGATTTTGCAATTGGAAGCTTTGTTTTACAGTTTCTCCCAAAGAAAAGCTCACAAGGCGATGCTTGCATACTAGCTATGGGTGTATTATTGTATTCTAGAATGTTATATTGGTATAACTCTTTTTTATCAGTACAGCGTTTCAAAATGTTCTTTGCTATCGCAACCCCTTTTTCCGCCAATCCATTACTTTGTGGATAATGTGGGCTGGAGAACTGTAGCAATATATTATACGCATTGGCAAACGTTCTAAATTCGCATGAGTTAAACGGATTGTTATCGCTTTTTATTTTTGTTGGGTATCCTAGACTATCAAATACTTGTTTCAGTTCAGTTGTTACTTGTTTGACAGATTTATTTTTTAACTTTTTAGCAATAAGAAAATTTGAGTAATTGTCAAAGATTGACACAAAATCTTCTCCCCCTAATTCAAAAATGTCTATGCCCACCATATGAAATGGATATTCCGGCATTTCATCCTCTATTAAGGGTTCTTTTTGGTTTTTTCTTGTAAACTTTTCACATACCCGGCACGATTCCACTAATTCCTTAATTTGAGTATTCATATTCGGCCAGTAATAGCATTCTCTTGCTCGAGCCAAAGTTTTCTCTATTCCTAAATGAGGACTATGTACTTGTTTCATTATTTGTGATTGTAATCCTTTTGGAACAATTAATCTACACGTTTTCATTAATAATCCATTCTCAACATGAAGCTCGTTTTTAATTTTGTAGAACATTTGCGAAAATTTGTCTAGCTTATGGTATGACGGCCAACCATTTACAACAAACTCCTCAATTTTGCTGTAACTCTCATCTGCCTTTAATATTTCTTTATAAACATTAAGATTTGATTCAGAGAGACAAACTGCCTGAGTTATTGTGTGGATTACGTTTGATAGTTCCCTAATTTCATTTTCCTCTGCTAGTTGTGCCCTTGAAAGGCAATCAGCTATAAGCATTTCCTTTCCGGGTCTATACTGTACTTTCATGTTTGGATATTTCAGGAGGTATAACAGCATACGTTGCAGCCGCATTGTCACTGAATCTATATCTTTTTCCACTAATACTTCCAAAGGCTTATGATCACTTTCCACTAAGAATTCTCTTCCATATACAAAATAATGAAATCTTTCACAGGCAAATACTATTGCTAATAATTCTTTCTCTATTTGAGCCCATTTTTGTTCACTCTTTGAAAGTGTTCTAGATGCGAAACTCACAGGACGACCGTCCTGCATCAGAACGCATCCCAGGCCATCCTTAGAAGCGTCAGTTTGTATTATCACTGGCTTCTTTTTATCATAAGCCGCTAACACTGGCTCCTCAAGGATGACTTTTGTTAAGTCTTTAAGTTCATTTTCCTGATCTTTACCCCATATAAATTGTGTATCATTTTTTGTTAGTTCTCTCAGTTTAGCCGATCTAGCTGATAAATCTGGGATAAACTTGGCGAGATATTTGAAAAGACCCAAAATTCTCAGTACTCCCGCTTTGTCCACTGGGGTCTTAATATCCCTGATCGCTTCTAAATGTTTCCTCTGTGGCTTAATTTCACCTTCTGATATAACATGTCCCATAAATTCTACTTGTGTTTGTCTATATTGAACTTTCTCTTTGTTAAATTTTACTCCATTTATCCTTGCCCGTTCCAGTACCTGAGTTAGTGTTTCATCGTGCTCTTCCAAAGAATTTCCCATGATTCCAATGTCATCAAAATACACAATAACATTTGGAATATCTCCAAATATTCGTACCATATTTCTTTGAAACATTTCAGGGGCACTGTTGATGCCAAATGGAACTCTGTTAAATTTGTACCTTCCAAATGGAGTCATAAATGTGGTTAATTCTGAACTTTTCTTGTCCAGCTCCATTTGCCAAAATCCCTTTGACAAATCTAAAACTGTGAAAAACTTTTTTCCTACCATTTGTATTGTAAAATCTTCTATGGTGGGTATTAACCCTGGACGGTCATCGTTATTTTTATAACATAAAAATAATCTTTCTTTAAATTAAAAACAATTTATTTAAAAAATTTTTAAAAAAAATTAAAAAAAAAAAAAAAAAAAAAATAATAATTTAATAAAAAAATAAAAAAAAAAAAAAAAAAAAAAAAAAAAAAAAATTTTTTTTTTTTTTTTTTTTTTAAAAAAAAAAAAAAAAAAAAAAAAAAAAAAAAAAAAAAAAAAAAAAAAAAAAAAAAAGGTGTAACTGATGCAAGTAGTGTTCCCGCTTTATTGCTTTGTTTAATGGTTTCGGATCTAAACATAACCTTAACTTCCCGTTTGGTTTTTCCACTATTTGTAAGTTATTTACCCAACTGGTTGGGTATGACACTGACGATATGATACCGTCTTTTTCCATTTCATTTAGCTCCATCTTTAATGCTTCTAACAGACTCTGGGGAAATCTTTTTCTATAATGTATTACAGGTTCAATTTCTTTCTTTAAGACAATTGACTGTTTCCACGGCAACTTTCCTAACCCTTCAAATAATGCATTAAATTTTTCCACAAAGGAATCTCTGGATGTAGGTAATATCGATAATGTGTCTATATTTAGGCGTTTGATTAATTCAAGTTTTACAGACGTTTCAAGACCCAATATGGGTTCACATTTTCTGTCAACAACCAAAAAAGATATTTTGTGCATAACGTTTGTCTTAACATCTAAGCAATTTAACAAAACTGTGCCATAATTCATTACTTTGGCATTATTATAATCAAAAATAGGTAATACTTCATTTTTTTCATTAAACTTCATGTTTTTGATTAGATCTATTGGTATGCAATTAACATCTGCACCCGTGTCTACTTTAAATGTGTATTTTTTTCCATTAATTTTTAAAGATTTTTTCCACTTGTTGTTCCCGAATCCACATTGACTTATGCTAAGGTAATTATCTTTCTTAGAATTGTTTTCTATTGCTGCTTTTTCTTTACTCATACCTGTTTTATTCCAGTTTGTGTTGACATTTCCTTCCTCTTCGTGTTTTTTGGATTTGCAGTACTTAATAAAGTGACCCGTCTTTCCACAGTTGTAGCATTCCACATCCTTCGCTTTGCATTCATTTATATGCCCCTTGTTGAAAAGGGCTCCACAGTTGTAGCACCTGCGTTGTTGCAAGCTACTTATCCAGTTTCGTTCCTGTTTATCCACTGTTCCTCCCTCATTTGTTTGCTGATGTCCACTTTCCAATAAAATTTCAGTATTCTTTGTTGTTGCTTCGAAGGCCTTGCACTCTTGCAAAACCTCATCCAGTCCTTTGTTTTTGTTATCCAGTAGTCTCAGTTGCAGCTTCTTGTCATAGACTCCAATTATTAGTCGATCCAGCAGCATTCTATTTTGAAACGAAATTCCACATTCGCACTTAAAATTGCAAAAGCTGGCTTGTTTGCGTAGACTCGTTTCAAAATCTGTGATTCGCTGATTTTCCTGTTGCACAATGTTGTTAAACTTGAATGTTTCCATAGTGATGTTCTTCAGCGGCATTGCATGTGCGTCGATCGCCTTGATGACTTCATCGAGTGTGCGTATATTTGCCGCATCTGCAGCTTGGTCCGCCACAGCTCCCACCATGCTGCTCGCGCTTCCATCATTTGGATATATGGTGTTATATATCTCTGTTATTCCAGGGCCAGCCAACCACAAAAACGTTGCGATTTTCTTCGCCTCCGACAAATTGTCTTTTCCGGACGCCATCATGTACATAAGAAATGCACCTTTCCATTTTGGCCACTCATATATGAGCAGTGAGCAGTCTAGCTCCGGCAATACACGTTCGGACATCTTTGTTGTAGTTTCGTGTGTATTATTTTAACTTCTGACACCATGTAATAATCCGGATGATTATTATAAATGTAGTTTTTATTTATGCTCTGCTGATATGCGACTGTATGCACCAAAGGTTGATTAAGCAAGAGGAAGCGCTTACATAGCGATGCGCTTTCATCGATCATTTTATAAACTATCGATAGATACATATGTTGTTCTTATGCTAATGATACTATCGAATACTTAATACTATTACAATATTATTACATAAGACTGCGTACACACGGTGCCTTTTTAACGCATGCATTCTTGCTGATTTTCTTTTGAAAGTTGCTTCGAGTTGCAAGTCACATACACACGATGCTTTTTTGTTGCTGCGTCTTTTCGATAAAATTTTCGATTGTCGTACATTATAAAGATTTTCGTACTGCTCATAATTCGACAGCAACAATTCCGTGTTAGTTTGAGTCCACATACTTTCTTTTATGTTTTGTAACTTTGACCAAAAACAACATATAACCGCAATTGTAAATAATTATCGAAATAAAAAACCCTGAAGCCACGTGATTATTGAAAATTACAACCCTGCAGGCAACCAATCGGAATAAGCACAAAAGGGAACGCACGTTAAGAGTTGCACGTCTTCGGCATGGTGCAACTTTTGACCAACACTGCTTTCCTCACCTCCCTTGCCTACAAGCCCAAGTTGCATGCGTTAAAAAGGCACCGTGTGTACGCAGTCTAAGAGGCACACAAATGGTTGTAAACATAACTTTTTCCAGATCAATAGCAGCGATTACCCGATGTCTGCACAAGTATTATGAACATTATATTTTATTACAAGGTAGCCCCATGGTGCGATAATAAACAAGGTGATGTATTCGAAATGGAACAGACAGAACACACAAGAGACCTAAAAATAAGACAACAATCATCTCTTAGTCCCCTTTTTTACGGTGAAACATTTCACTGAAACATTTTTTCATTCTGTTTTAAAGTTTCTTCGCAAATCTGGTCGCATTTACACGGTGAAATTGTTTCATGAAACATTTCACTGAAACTTTTTGATAAATGCAACTCTGATTTAAATTTATGGTCGATAAACATACATCTTTGCCATCGACTGTTTTATTTGTTAAAATCTAATTGATTTGATAGAAGTAACAAGTAAATAATTAAATTTAATTTAATAATTTAAAAGCCACAACAATGTATTTACTATTTGCGCTAATATTTGCTTGTGCATATTTTGTATCGACTTTATGATTCACATCAAACACTGTGCAATTCTGTGTTTACATGCAAACGGAATAAGGCAAAGCAAAATGAGAAAATGTTTCGCTGTTTCACTAAACGTGAAACTTTGCCTGAAACATTTACCCCTCTACACCCTTTGCCTACAAACGAATGTTTCGTACAAGTTGTACTTGGATCGCCGAAAGTATCGCAAGTACTCAGTATTGTCAAAGTATCGAGTACCTACTCGATACTAAATACACCTTATTCTGTTCTTACACGAAAGTTGATTTGACAATTTCGCTGAATCACCGTAGTACTGCGAGCAATTTCGGCGAATTCCAGGGTTGATATAAAAGAGCGCTAAAGCGAAACAGCGCTAAACGAAACAGCGTTAAGCGGGGTCTTACTGTACAATACAACTTATAATTTCTATAACTATATTTAGTCTTACCTTTATTTGATGTAATTTGTATTTGATATGCTTTTTTTTATTAGATTTTTATACCGCAATTTAATTATGTTCACAGTACTGCACTTCACTTGGTGGACGCCACTATCAGAGTTACCTATGCAATATCGAAAACGCTACAAAATATAATTCATCGATACAAATACTTTTTTCCGATACCTACTTGGTATACTTGGTAAAAGTATCGATTAAAGAAATACTTGGTTTGGAGACAAAAGTATCGAGTATATACTGTGAAGAAGCTAAGTAACTCCTCCACATAATTTTACTTATCTTTTTATTTAGTTCATCTTTTAGTATTATAAGCCATGAAGTATTTTAATTTAAGGCCACGAAGGTAATAATAATAATAAGAATCATAGAAAGAGAAACGAGTATTCACATTTAAGACACGGGAACCGGGTTACAGGTTCACGAACCAGAAAAGGCCAACACTAACAGCGATGAGCAGCACTGGTCGCCAACGGACAAAGCAACAGCAGCCGCGAAGCAACGGCACAGGAGCCGTTACAGATAACACGGCAGCAGAGAAACATCAGCAACAAAACTACAACAGCAGCACAGCCGAGGCAACGGCAGAGCGCAGCACAACCGAGGCAACAGCAGAGCGCAGCACAGCCGAGGCAACGGCAGAGCGCAGCACAACCGAGGCAACGGCAGAGCGCAGCACAGCCGAGGCAACAGCAGAGCGCAGCACAGCCGAGGCAACGGCAGAGCGCAGCACAGCCGAGGAGGGGCAACGGCAGGCGCAGCACAGCCGAGGCAACGGCAGAGCGCAGCACAGCCGAGGCAACGGCAGAGCGCAGCACAACCGAGGCAACAGCAGAGCGCAGCACAGCCGAGGCAACGGCAGAGCGCAGCACAGCCCATGATACAATTACAGAAGGTAGTCTCGTCGTGGGCAGAGGGTAGCTTAACGTATGCTTGCAATAAGTGCGAGTGAAAAGGCACTTTGTAGAGTGTGTTCGAATGGAACGGCAGTATAGCGTGTTGATTAACCCTCTAAAGGCCCGTGGTTTCTAAAATAGCTCATTATAAAACAAAGAGGTAAATAGATTCATTTTTAATTATTTTGAGTTAGCAACTAGTTTAGTCAGACTGTTTAATAAGTCCGCCAAGTATTAATAAATGAAGACGCTACAAGAAAATCATAAAACATAAGAAAATCTGCAAATTTTGCAGTAACACAATTTTATGTGTCCGCTTAGGGTTAATCGTTTAGAAAAAATTCGTGCGCACACAACCTTTCGCGTCAACAGGCAAGCATGCACTGTCGATAAGCAACAAAAACGACGAGCCTCTGCCCACGACGAGACTACCATGTGTAGTTGTATCATGGCACAGCCGAGGCAACGGCAGAGCGCAGCACAACCGAGGCAACGGCAGAGCGCAGCACAGCCGGGAGGAGCCCAAGGCAACGGCAGAGCGCAGCACAGCCGAGGCAACAGCAGAGCGCAGCACAGCCGAGGCAACAGCAGAGCGCAGCACAGCCGAGGCAACGGCAGAGCGCAGCACAGCCGAGGCAACGGCAGAGCGCAGCACAGCCGAGGCAACGGCAGAGCGCAGCACAACCGAGGCAACAGCAGAGCGCAGCACAGCCGAGGCAACGGCAGAGCGCAGCACAGCCGAGGCAACGGCAGAGCGCAGCACAACCGAGGCAACAGCAGAGCGCAGCACAGCCGAGGGCAACGGCAGAAAGCAGCACAGCCGAGGGCAACGGCAGAACGCAGCACAGCCGAGGCAACAGCCGCGAAGAGCGGCTACAGCCGAAGCCATGGCAGAGGCCTCAGCGGCCGAAGATCGCCCATGCAGAAAAATGCAAAACGCCGGGATTTTAGTCACGATCGGGCCGCGCTCAAAAACGAATGTGCGAAAGTAAAGTACGCAAGATCGCGGAAAACAACACAGCAGCAGCGACAAGAACAACAACGACAGCGGAAAGCGGCCAACGTGTGCGAAGCACCATATTTTAAACTGCAGCGGAGCCGTAGGCGAAGGATAGAGATGGAGCAGGGGGTAAGCTGACCTTCGGTCTGCGGGGATTTAACTGGGCGGGCAATTGTCTTTGTTGCGGTGTGGTGTTAGGTTTTTAAATGTGAAATGAGAAAATATAGATTAAAGAAGTTGAAAAATATAAAAACAAGTGCGTTTTGCCAGTGCCCCCCCCGCTTCGCTGTTACAAAGCGTGCCGTATGGCCGCACGTTTTGCGGCTATCCGGCATAGCCCGGGGCACCATGAGACCCAACACGGCGCGTTCCGAGGGTTTCTCTGCGCGTTGTGGTGAGTCTTGTAGGTGTCCTACAGCCCCGTTCGTTGTTATTTGTTTCGCTAGGCGGCTAGGGGCGTGCCGTATGGCCGCAACACGTGTTCCGAGCGGTTCTCTGCACGTTTTGCGGCTATCCGGCATAGCCCGGGGCACCATGAGACCCAACACAGCGCGTTCCGAGGGTTTCTCTGCGCGTTGTGGTGAGTCTTGTAGGTGTCCTACAGCCCCGTTCGTTGTTATTTGTTTCGCTAGGCGGCTAGGGGCGTGCCGTATGGCCGCAACACGTGTTCCGAGCGGTTCTCTGCACGTTTTGCGGCTATCCGGCATAGCCCGAGGCACCGTGAGACCCAACACAGCGCGTTCCGAGGGTTTCTCTGCGCGTTGTGGTGAGTCTTGTAGGTGTCCTACAGCCCCGTTCGTTGTTATTTGTTTCGCTAGGCGGCTAGGGGCGTGCCGTATGGCCGCAACACGTTTTCCGAGGGTTTCTCTGCACGTTTTGCGGCTATCCGGCATAGCCCGGGGCACCACGAGCCCCAACACAGCGCGTTCCGAGGGTTTCTCTGCGCGTTGTGGTGGGTCTCGTAGGTGTCCTACAGTCCCGTCCGTTGGTATTGGTGTCGCTAGGCGGCTAGGGGCGTGCCGTATGGCCGCGACACGTGTACCGAGCGTTTCTCTGCATGTTTTGCGGTTATCCGGCATAGCCCGGGGCACCGCGAGGCCCAGCACGGCGCGTCCCGAGGGTTTCTCCGCGCGTTGTGGTGGGTCTTGTGGGTGGCCTGCCGGCTACTTTCGAGCACCTTTCGAGCGTTTCTCGAGGTGCGCAGGTTTTGGATTTGTATGAGGATTGCCGAAATACTCTTAGAGTCTCGGTATTTTATAAATTTATTGTAAAATGATCCTGGCCTGAGCTGAGTCCTACCTCAGCCTTAGATCGCTACTTTACAGTTGGCGCCCGAGCAGGGACTCTGAGATTTATGTATTTCGAGCATATCATATTTTTTTGTAGCCAGTAGGAGCGAGAATTTCATCCCCAAAATTGAAATTTTTATTTATATCAAAAAAAAAAAAAAAAAATTTTTTTATATAGAATAAGTATAATAAAAATTTGGGAAAAAAAAATAGAACCACGCGGCTAGCGACAAGCGATTAAATTTTTGTTTTTTTGTGTGTGTTGTTTTTTTGGCTGGCCATAACGCCACGCGGTATTCGGGGTACAGTCGGGCATTTTTTTTCTTTTTGTTGTTTTTGTTTGCTAACCAAACCGCACGAGAGAACTGTCCCAACCATTTATTCTCCAAAGTACAGTAGGATCCAGCTTCCCATTAACCATTTTTTTTGCCGAGACCCTAATATTTTTCTGCGAGAGCACACCTTAGCCGACACCGCCGAGCCCTACCGCTGCCGAACCACCGCCGCCGCGCCGCGGTCGCTACAGCAGCAGCCACAACGCGACAAAGCAGCGCCGCAGGCGACTTACTCTCCGAGCCGAGGAGTAACCACTCGGCGACAGAGCCGTATCCCAACGACGCCGACTGCAGAAGCGCAGGCAGCGCGATCTCGCTGCCTATATAAGGCGGGCACCGGGACCTGAGCAGTTAGTCATCGACACGGAGCTACCGAAGCAACAGCTAAGACAACGCGACGGAATCAATAACCCTTCGAAAATAAAATCCTTCGAAAATAAAATCCTTCGAAAATAAAATCCTTCGAAAATAAAATCCTTCGAAAAGTAAAATCCTTCGGAAAATAAAACCATAACCCGGTGGAAAAAAAATTTACATTAAAATAATAATAAAATAATCCTACGCCACTGACGGATAAGACCAATCATAAATACAACAGTGCAGCGATCAGCTTCTAACATGGGCGTAAAATGGATTTCCTTCCGTCGCAAGGACGAGTTGCAGGGCCTAGCCGAGGAGTTCGGCCTGGGTACCACGGGTACTGTCGAGGACCTGCGTGCTCGAATTTCCGCTTTCGTATCCAGGGGAGAGCATTCGGAGGAAACGCGGGACCGCTTGCACGAGTTGGAAGTGAGCTATGGGGACGCAGCCAGCCCTCGGGATGGCCGCTCACCCGCTGTGTCTCCGGGTCCAACCGACCGAGTGCGCAAGGAGGAGTACCAACTCCAAGTGCCCGTGCCAACTCAGCCGAGGGTAACCCAGGCACCCACGCTTACAGGCACCCAAGCGCCCATCGACCAGGCGAGCAGTAGTAGCACCGGTGCCGGAGCTCAGAGGATAGGCCGCGAAGAGATTTCGTGCGCAACGCTGGCCGATAAGCTACGCAGCTGGGGTATCATGTATGATGGCAACTCGGACCCACTCAGCTTCATCGAGAAACTGGAGGAGCGCGTAGCATCATACCGGGTGAGTGTTGACCAGCTGCCGCAAGCAATATCTGGTCTCTTTACCGGCCGGGCTGAGGGATGGTTCCGGACCTACAGGATGCAGGATGAGCCTTGGGAGTCATTCAAGAGGGATTTCTTAGACTTCTTCTTGCCCCCACGCTACTTTCAACGCTTGGAAAGTACCATCCAGACTCGTTTCCAGCGGCCGGGCGAACCTTTCAGGGATTACCTGATCGAGCTACGGCTGATGATGCAGCGTGCGCAATACTCACCGGAACGGGAGCTGGAGAGAATATACGAGAACCTGTTGCCGGAGTATCAATTGTTCACACGACGGCACGAGTTCGAAACGTTGGCCGCATTGACCCAGCTGGTCACAGGCTACGAGACTGTCCGGGACCGTGACCCTCGGGGCTACGCAGCATTGTTGCCAACAAGCGCGCCGATAAAACCGGTGCAGGTTCATAACGTCGGCAGTCACGGACAAGGTAACCGGGAACCTAGGGCGTACGCAACGTTGGTACCGGCACGCGCGCCAACGCCACCGGTACCAAATCATAACACCAGAGATCGCGAACAGGGTAACCAAGACCCAACGGTTCCCGCAAGGAACACCGAGGCAGCGACATCACAAGGCACGGGCGAAGCAATTGACGTGAAGCGAGCATGTCGGAATTGCGGAGACATCGGGCACTTCTCCAAGGACTGTCGCAATCCCCAGTTGTTATTCTGCTGGGACTGTGGCCGCCGTGGGACTCGCACCATTGGATGCTGCCGCGTCGCCAGATCGGGAAACGGGCAGCGCCTCCGTCCAACCGAGGACAGGTCGGAGAGCAGCAGCGACTGGAGCCCTCGTCAGTAGTACACCCGTTACGCCTGGAGGAGGGGAGGATCGCAGCTCTGGTGACCATAGGGGACACCCCAATAGAAGCAACATTGGACACCGGAGCCACGCGGTCGTTTATCAGTGAACGGTTAGCAAGGATTGTCGGGACGAAGGATAACATTCGGGATATGCGGGTAAGAATAATCCTCGCAGATGGCTCACCAAAGGAGATAACCCGAGCAGTAATGGTGAAGATAAAGCTCGACGAAAGGGAAGCAGTGGTGCCTCTACTGGTGATGCCAACAATCCTGGATGACGTTATCCTAGGCATTGACTTTTTGTGTGGGATTCGCGCAAAAATTCAGTGCGGCCGAGCCTTTTTGCAACTGGCACAGACGAACGATTCTCAAACGTACCCGATGCTGACGACCCCGTTCCACCCAGCGACGCACACAACAACGCAGAATGAACCCGACAGCGGGATGGCCAATCTCATCGAGACAGCGCAGGCTGGCGCTGCAACCACGCAGGATGCAAGCAGCACCGAGCCGGCCGACTTCGTAGAGACAGGGCAGGCAACAGGATTGACCGCGCAGGATGCACACGACAACGGGTTGGCAAACCTCATCGAGACAGCGCAGACTGGAGCTGCCACGCAGGATGCAAGCAGCACCGAGCCAGCCGGTTTCGTAGAGACAGGGCAGGCAACAGGATCAACAACAACGCCGGAGGCACACGACGCCAAGTTAGCCGACTTCGTAGAAACAGTGCAGACAACAGGATCAGCAGCACAGGAGGCACAACGACGACAACCAGTCTACAAAGGGTACAACTTGGAACCATTGGCCGATGCTTGCAAGGCCCGGCGAACAAACCCGTTTCGGACACAGCCCCGGACACTACCGAACATCATGGAAGAACAGGAAACAGAGCAACAAGAATTCCCCATCAGCCTGGCTACTGTCGCAACCGACACAGGAGGCGAGGAACAGGCAACAAAAGAACAGGCAACGGAACCGGAATTGCCCACCTGGGTCTGTGTCTTCTTGGCAAGGCAGCTCGATAAGTTCGAGAACCTGAGGGGAGTATCCAACGTTGCCGAGCATTCCATAATTTTGAAGGATGACAAGCCGGTAAAGCAACGATACTTTCCCAAAAACCCGGCCATGCAGAAGATCATAAACGACCAGGTCGACGAGCTATTGGAAAACGGTCAGATCGAACCATCGAAAAGCCCACACAGCGCACCAATCGTGCTAGTGCGCAAGAAGACGGGTGAGATGCGAATGTGCGTGGACTTTCGGCAGTTGAACTCACGGTCGGTGCCAGACGCGTACCCCTTGCCGCGAATCAACCACATATTGGAGCGCCTGCGAAATGCTAAATATATTTCCACGTTGGATTTAAAAAGTGGATATTGGCAGATTCCAATGGCAAAAGGGAGCCGAGAGTACACCGCATTTACCGTCCCCGGGAGAGGCCTTTTCCAGTGGAAAGTCATGCCTTTTGGACTTCACTCAGCCCCCGCAACGTTCCAACGTGCCTTGGACAGCGTCATAGGACCGGCAATGGAACCCTACGCTTTCGCGTACTTAGACGATATCATAGTCATCGGGGCTACTCTGGAAGAACACGTGGATAACCTGCGTGAGGTATTCCGCCGACTACTGGTTGCGAACTTAAGGCTAAATCAGAAGAAGTGCGCATTCTTTCAACGGAAACTGGTGTACCTAGGACACATGATAAGCGACACGGGCATACACACGGATCCGGCCAAAATCGCGGCAGTGCAACGCTTAACGCCGCCGACGACACCCAAAGAGCTGCGACGGTGCATAGGATTGGCAACCTGGTATCGCCGTTTTGTTCCTAACTTCGCCACCATCACGCAACCAATGACGAACCTCCTACGAAAGAACAAGAAGTGGATATGGGGCGAAGAACAGCAAGCAGCATTCGAAGACTTGAAGGACAAGCTAACAAAAGCGCCGGTCTTGGCGTGTCCCGACTTTACGCAGAAGTTTACGCTCCAAACGGATGCCAGCGACTATGGACTCGGGGCCGTGCTGACACAAAGCTTGCCGGAAGGAGAACGAGTGATCGCCTACGCAAGTCGACGTCTTCTTCGAGCCGGGGAGAATTACTCAGCTACGGAGAAGGAGTGCTTGGCAATTGTCTGGGCAATCAGGGAGTTGCGCTGCTACCTGGAGGGCTATCATTTCGAAGTCATCACGGACCACCTCGCGCTGAAGTGGCTCAACTCGATCGACAACCCTACCGGAAGAATCGCGCGCTGGGCGATGGAGTTGCAGCAGTACCAGTTCGACGTAACGTACAGACAAGGCAGATACAACGTAGTCGCAGACGCTCTTTCCAGACAACCGTTGGAAACCTTGCAGCAAATACAGGAAGAAGCCCCGAAGTGCCCATGGTTGCTACGGTTAAGCAGAAGAATGAAACAGGCACCCGAGAAGTTCACCGAGTACATACATGCGAACGGGCAGATCTACCGACAAACGGGACAACGACCTCCCGAGGAAGAGCATGTGACTTGGAAACTTTGCGTAGCATTCGACGACAGGCAGCGGGTCTTGGAAGAATGCCATGATCACCCGACGGCAGGACATCTGGGAATTCGGAAGACGGCGACACGGATAGCCCAACGATACTACTGGCCAGGCATTTTTCGCGACGTGACCAGGTACATCAAGAGGTGCGCCCAGTGCCAGAAGTTCAAAGTGAGTCAGACCAAGCCAGCGGGACACATGCACACGAGACAAGCACAGGGTCCGTTCGACATACTTTGCGCGGATTTCATGGGGCCACTTCCAAGATCTAAACACGGAAACACCAGCCTCTTGGTCTTCTTCGATGTGTTCTCCAAATGGGTAGAGCTCATACCCTTACGGAAGGCTACGACAGCCCAGTTGGAAAAGGCGTTTAGGGAGAGGATTCTCTGTCGATTTGGCGTACCGCGGAAATTTGTGTGCGATAACGGCACACAATTCACAAGTCAATCGTTCAAGAAGTTCTGCAAGACGGCAGGAATGATATTGGAACACACGGCCCCGTACACCCCTCAACAGAACCCCACGGAGAGAGCAAACAGGACCATAAAGACCATGGTAGCGCAGTACATCAATGGAGACCAAAGCACTTGGGACGAACTACTGCCGGAACTGAGCCTGGCAATCAACAGTAGCACGTCCGACACCACAGGCTTTAGCCCCGCTTTTCTCGTACAGGGCCGAGAACCAAGGCTACCGGGAAATCTCTACGAGGAAGTCACGCCAGGACTAGCGGAGCACACGGAAGACCCGACCACAAAGGCAGAGAAACTCAAGGACATTTTCCAAGTCGTGCAACAGAACACACAAAGGGCTTCGCCGGAACAAAGTAAATGTTACAACCTCCGAAGGCGAGAATGGAGACCGACGCTCGGCGCACAAGTGCTGATACGACAACATCACCTCTCTAAGGCCACCGAGGGATTCGCAGCGAAACTGGCCGCAAAGTTCGACGGGCCTTACAAGGTAGTCAAGTTTATCTCAGCGAACATAGTACGACTGCAAAGCTTGACCGGACGACAACGGAAAACAGCGAGCCTGGCCGATCTCAAGGAATTCCATGCCGACGACAACAACCCTAGCAACGACGACACCAAGAGCAACTAACCGCACGAATAGCACCAAGTCTTCGGAAGACGAACCGGATGCACGGCCCTTGGGGGCAAAAGACGTTGTGATGGGACGTCCCTGGGGCCGGCAGCCGCGGGAGGAGCCGTTGCGTAGACTCAGCGACGAGGAGAACTGGCGCCCGGAGCCAGTACCCCTGGGAGTTAAAATGTACGGCGTGCGAGGCTGGGTCAACAGCAGCTGCCAGGATGACATCGAAACAATTTCCATCAGCTCGGGGTCGGAGGTAGCACCCGATGGCCGTTTCGGAGCCAATGGAGTGAGAGCTCCTCTCAACTGGGACCTGGCGGAGCTGAACAGGCGTACAGAAGAGGATGACTTCAGCACCGTACCCCGCTCGTCAAACACGATCGACGAAGGGTCACTGGGCGAGGTGTGCGCCGAGGGCCGGGAGAGCCCCGTAGAAACCAACGCCGAAGGGTCCGAAGCCAGCACGATGAGTTCGACGGCATACCGACTCGCCGTACGCTACGGCGACATGGGCTATCCGCCGCCATACCCAGCCAGCCCGCCACCAGCTTACGGGTCGTGGGAATTGGACGATCAGGGGACCGTGCGGGCGAGCAACTGGTCCGACGTCACCTCGGTAGCTTCCGAAACACCCGTAGCGGCAGCAGTAGAACCCGTAGCAGCAGCAGTAGAACCCGTAGCAGCAGCAGTAGAACCCGTAGCAGCAGCAGAACCCAGCAGCGGACCCCAAGAAGGACCCGACGACGGGGAGAGCGTAGCGATCGACATGCCACTCGATGGAGAGGTTGCCGACTGGCTCATGTTGGTTTTGGAGGAGCACCCAACCGTCGGCGAGGTCCTGGTCGACCAAATGGCCGGAGTCGTTCCGGAGGAACACCACGGAACCGACGACGAGTGGACCACGGCTCCGGAGGATTGGCGGGTCGGACCGGAACCACGGCAGCTGCCGGTACCCGTCGTAGATTTCGTCCGGGAATACCTCCGCCAACCCGATGCCAGATTAGGAGTTCGAAATCTAAAGAGGGTAGGTCCCCACACATTCCGGTACAGCGTCAACCGGTCGCGGCAGGTAACCGTCACGCTTCTCGAAACCCGAGGAAGGGAGGGGGTGTGAAGAAGCTAAGTAACTCCTCCACATAATTTTACTTATCTTTTTATTTAGTTCATCTTTTAGTATTATAAGCCATGAAGTATTTTAATTTAAGGCCACGAAGGTAATAATAATAATAAGAATCATAGAAAGAGAAACGAGTATTCACATTTAAGACACGGGAACCGGGTTACAGGTTCACGAACCAGAAAAGGCCAACACTAACAGCGATGAGCAGCACTGGCCGCCAACGGACAAAGCAACAGCAGCCGCGAAGCAACGGCACAGGAGCCGTTACAGATAACACGGCAGCAGAGAAACATCAGCAACAAAACTACAACAGCAGAACAGCCGAGGCAACGACAGAGTGCAGCACAACCGAGGCAACAGCAGAGCGCAGCACAGCCGAGGCAACGGCAGAGCGCAGCACAACCGAGGCAACGGCAGAGCGCAGCACAGCCGAGGAAACAGCAGAGCGCAGCACAGCCGAGGCAACAGCAGAGCGCAGCACAGCCGAGGCAACGGCAGAGCGCAGCACAGCCGAGGCAACGGCAGAGCGCAGCACAGCCGAGGCAACGGCAGAGCGCAGCACAACCGAGGCAACAGCAGAGCGCAGCACAGCCGAGGCAACGGCAGAGCGCAGCACAGCCGAGGCAACGGCAGAGCGCAGCACACCCGAGGCAACAGCAGAGCGCAGCACAGCCGAGGGCAACGGCAGAAAGCAGCACAGCCGAGGGCAACGGCAGAACGCAGCACAGTCGAGGCAACAGCCGCGAAGAGCGGCTACAGCCGAAGCCATGGCAGAGGCCTCAGCGGCCGAAGATCGCCCATGCAGAAAAATGCAAAACGCCGGGATTTTAGTCACGATCGGGCCGCGCTCAAAAACGAATGTGCGAAAGTAAAGTACGCAAGATCGCGGAAAACAACACAGCAGCAGCGACAAGAACAACAACGACAGCGGAAAGCGGCCAACGTGTGCGAAGCACCATATTTTAAACTGCAGCGGAGCCGTAGGCGAAGGATAGAGATGGAGCAGGGGTAAGCTGACCTTCGGTCTGCGGGGATTTAACTGGGCGGGCAATTGTCTTTGTTGCGGTGTGGTGTTAGGTTTTTAAATGTGAAATGAGAAAATATAAATTAAAGAAGTTGAAAAATATAAAAACAAGTGCGTTTTGCCAGTGCCCCCCCCGCTTCGCTGTTACAAAGCGTGCCGTATGGCCGCAACACGTGTTCCGAGCGGTTCTCTGCACGTTTTGCGGCTATCCGGCATAGCCCGGGGCACCATGAGACCCAACACGGCGCGTTCCGAGGGTTTCTCTGCGCGTTGTGGTGAGTCTTGTAGGTGTCCTACAGCCCCGTTCGTTGTTATTTGTTTCGCTAGGCGGCTAGGGGCGTGCCGTATGGCCGCAACACGTGTTCCGAGCGGTTCTCTGCACGTTTTGCGGCTATCCGGCAGAGCCCGGGGCACCATGAGACCCAACACAGCGCGTTCCGAGGGTTTCTCTGCGCGTTGTGGTGAGTCTTGTAGGTGTCCTACAGCCCCGTTCGTTGTTATTTGTTTCGCTAGGCGGCTAGGGGCGTGCCGTATGGCCGCAACACGTGTTCCGAGCGGTTCTCTGCACGTTTTGCGGCTATCCGGCATAGCCCGAGGCACCATGAGACCCAACACAGCGCGTTCCGAGGGTTTCTCTGCGCGTTGTGGTGAGTCTTGTAGGTGTCCTACAGCCCCGTTCGTTGTTATTTGTTTCGCTAGGCGGCTAGGGGCGTGCCGTATGGCCGCAACACGTTTTCCGAGGGTTTCTCTGCACGTTTTGCGGCTATCCGGCATAGCCCGGGGCACCACGAGCCCCAACACAGCGCGTTCCGAGGGTTTCTCTGCGCGTTGTGGTGGGTCTTGTGAGTGGCCTGCCGGCTACTTTCGAGCACCTTTCGAGCGTTTCTCGAGGTGCGCAGGTTTTGAATTTGTATGAGGATTGCCGAAATACTCTTAGAGTCTCGGTATTTTATAAATTTATTGTAAAATGATCCTGGCCTGAGCTGAGTCCTACCTCAGCCTTAGATCGCTACTTTACAATACTTGTATTTACTTGTATCGTTTCATCCCTAGTCATAACTAAGGAAACTTTTAGCCCCATGCACCATGCGCAGGTTAATCGACGCACTGTGTAGTTTTTTCACTCTTACGCACTATTCAACGCTCTTTCACGCGCACTTATATTAAGGGACTATGATTTTGCTGAATGGACTACCTTCTGTAATTGTATCATGGGCTGTGCTACGCACGATCATTTCATAGCAAAGTCAGCAAGCAACATGACTTGCATTTCTATATAACTCACCAAAGCAGAGAAAGAGCAATAAGAATGCGCTCTTCGAAGTGTGAAAGCGTTCACCATGTTGTTTGATTTTAGTTGGACTTTTGCAGTTTGGCACCTCTATATGTATGTTTATTTGCTAAGCGACAAAATAAAGCAACGTTCCCGAGTTCCAATTGCATTCATACGAATGCAGCCTAGAACATTTTCAATTAAAAACAAGTGGAAACGTTGCAGTCGGACGCAACCGACTGCGATATACTCGATACCAGTATTAAAACCGGTTAAAAGAAGCCTGATTGCAAAGGGGTACGGATGCGGCAGGGGTGTAAGTTGCCTCAAATATTTTCTGCTGCAGATGGGGATGCCACCAGCTATCTTCCTACCTAATTTGGTAACTCTACACTCAGAAAAAAAGTAGTATTAATAAGCAGATTCATGGTTAATTTAACTATTTTCGTACATAATTTTACCCCTAAAACGAATTTGCTTAACTTGACATGTGCACATGTTAAATCAAGAATTACTATGAAATAGTAAAATCAACATGTTTCATAGTTAATTTAAAGTGTCGACGTATTAATATTGAATCACAAGAATACTGAATTCAAATTTCAGTCATACTGAAACTGAATATGAAATTTCTTATTTTAACATCTCGGGCATATTTAAACCAACTATTGTCATCGACAATTTTTAATCACTCTCATTAATTATTATAAATTATAAAAATTGCTAGAAATACATTGAAAACTTTTTAGATCAAAACTTACCGAAAACGAAATATGATGGCCTGTAGCGGGATTCGAAGTCGAGGTCTGTTGTTCACTGAGCGGACGCCTTAGCGCCTTGCGCTGTTGCCGAACGTATTTCGTATGCAGTTAGTTTTGAATTAAAAGGAAAAGTTTCGGGACGAAAGTAAAGTGTCTACTCTTTAATTTAAATAGGGAACATGCTAAATGTTAATATCAAGAAAGTTTGAACTAACTATGGTGGTATTAAATGGATCATCATCTCTATATATAAAAGAGTTCGTCCGCGTTAAAATGGATAGCATATCGGCCTTAACGAAAAGAGCTAGAAGGCTGAAATTTTCACACAATTTTTTATGCAGGTATTCTGTTTGACCTAAGAAAGGAATTTTATTTTGGACAACTCCTTCGAGTACCTCCCATACATTTTGGAGCACTTTTACCCACTCCAAAAACAAAACAAATTACCCATTCCACTACTGCCGCCTGTTTGTCGCACAAGCTGAGAGTTTGATCGCGAGCGAGAATACAAAAACATAACAAATGCGCAGTGACGCCTTCGCGTCGCACAAGCAAAGTCATAAAAAAAAGGTTCATACACTCGCAAAAAGAAACGGATTTCCGCTTCTTAATGAATAAGTGCATTCACATATAAGTGAACAATGCGCTTGAAAATAATTTTTCAATATTTTATGTACATGAATCTTTTCGCACAGTGCACATTGTTTTTTTTTTTTTTTCAAATTTGTGTGCCTTTGACAATTGATTTACGACCCAAGTAGCGTTTGTTGTTGTTGTAAGTGTTGTTGTTGGGCCCGCACTGCTACTTTTGTTGGTGTCATTGATTTAAAAAAAAACAACAACAACAAAACATAACTTGGTCCGTGTAGAAAAATTTTGCACACCAAAATACATATGTATGTTGTGGGGGTGGATTTGCCTACTTGCTGCTAATATAACTTAGACAAAACGTATAACTTACATTAATAATATACAATTTCGAACAAGTAAAATAGGTTCGTACACTTGCAAAAAAGAAACGGATTTCCGCTTCTTAATGAATAAGTGCATTCACATATAAGTGAACAATGCGCTTGAAAATAATTTTCAATATTTTATGTACATGAATCTTTTCGCACAGTGCACATTGTTTTTTTTTTCAAATTTGTGTGCCTTTGACAATTGATTTACGAAGCTATTAGCGTCGTCCGACCGGCAGATGCGGCGGCAATTGGAACAGTCCCAGCGTCCAGCATGTGTGTGAATAAGAAATTTGCAAACTCGATAAAACATCGTGCAAATTGTTCAGTAAGCCAAAAAATCCCAGAAAATAAAAAAAAAAGCCAAAAAATAAAAAAAAGCCAGAAAAAGCCAAAAAAATAAGAAAAACCAAAAAAATAGAAAAAAAAGCCACAAAATAAAAATAAGACAAAAAAAAAATAAAAATAAGCAAAAAATAAAAAAAGCCAATAAAAAAAAAAAAAGCCAAAAAATAAAAAAAAAGCCAAAAAATCCCAAAAAAAATAAAAAATAAACCAAAAAAATCCCAGAAAATAAAAAAGAAGCATATGCAGTATCTGCAGTATTCCTTATTGGTGTCCGCTTCATCGCGGCTTATCCAAACTTTAAAATCTGGCTGCTGTAGCCAGCAATCACGAAATTTTTGTTTGTACGAATCTTTCGGCATTATTTAAGTTTATTTTTCACTTTTGTTGTACATTAGATTACAAATGATATCGAAAATACATACAAAGTATGTAAAAAGATCGCTATTTTTAATAGATTGGATGCCACAATGTTTTTAAAGAAAACTTTGAAAAAAATATTGAAATAAATGAATCAAATAAAATCTGAAAAAAGGCCAGATTTCCGGATAGGGGATGTTTGATATTTTTTCCGGACAAGGGACTTAAAAACATGTCAGATCTGTCCGGAAAAAGGCCAAATCGGCATCACTGTTGTTTGTGTCATTGAATTAAAAAAACAACAACTAAGCAAAACTTGGTGCGTCCAGAAAAATTTGGCACACCAGAAAATAATGTGGGGGTGGATTTGCATACTTGCTGCTAATATAACTTAGACTAAACGTAACACACTTACATTAATAATATACAATTTCAAACAAGTAAAATTGGTTCGTACACTTGCAAAAAAGAAACGGATTTCCGCTTCTTAATGAATAAGTGCATTCACATGTAAGTGAACAATGCGCTTGAAAATAATTTTCAATATTTTATGTAAATGAATCTTTTCGCACAGTGCACATTGTTTTTTTTCTCAAATTTGTGTGCCTTTGACAATTCATTTACGACCCAAGTAGCGTTTGTTGTTGTTGTTAGTGTTGTTCTTGGGCCCGCACTGCTACTTTTTGTTGGTGTCGTTGATTAAAAAAAAAAAACAACAACAACAAAACATAACTTGGTGCGTGTAGAAAAATTTTGCACACCAAAATACATATGTTGTGGGGGTGGATTTGCCTACTTGCTGCTAATATAACTTAGACAAAACGTATAACTTACATTAATAATATACAATTTCGAACAAGCAAAGGCCGTTCACATTAGTTTTTACACAAATCTATGTACGTTGTTCGTCCCAAACTCAAAGAGCCGCTTAAAATTTAACAGAGTGCGCGCGTTGCTCTTATGATAATTAGATAATTTCAAATCTCGCTCCGATCATGCTCCTCTGTTGTTGCTCATTTACGTTCACTCTATATTTTATGTGCGCGCTTTGCATGTCAATCATAAAGTTCAATAACCCTACTTCCTCCGCACACACTAAGTCAAAGCTAAAGGCTAAAGTACGTGTGAGTTTAGGCTATGCAATTCACTTAACTGCAGCCTCTTAGATATGTTTTGCTTTGATTCAGTGCGTGCGAAGAAGGCAGCGATACTACGCTCTTTTTTTGACTTGCAGAGCGCGCGTATACATAAGAGAGTGATCCGAAACCATGATACAAAATACCGATAACGCATTGCGCATAAATAGCTGTTTTGCGTGACGTCACATGTGACAGGTTGGGTATGATTTTCATATTGCATATGGCTGTTGATGCTGATCAAGAATATATCTACCTTTTATGGGGTCGGAGATGCTTCTTTTTGCCTGTTACATACTTATGCACAAAACAATTATACTCTTTTTTACCCATTTCAGGGTATAAATATAACTGTGAATGCAAAAGATTTGTTGTTGCTGTTTTTGTCGATCGCTTCAGGCTTATTATAAGCCGTTGTATGCACACACGAATTTGAAACAACAAAGGAGGACTAAGAGGAATGCGATTGGCTTAAGAGCATGAAAATGTGATATTGTTCTGTAGATGAGATCAATTCACATAAATAACAGTAACTCTTTCACTCTAAGGGAATTTTAAAATTTTTACTTTAGTGTGCCATTTGCGCATTGCTTCATTTTATTTCTAAAAGTGATACAAGAATGAACATACAAAATTATTGGGGTGCTTTGCCTGCTACAGTTTTGGCCCTGCCACAGTTTTATATGCAGCCGCTGCAGCCACAGCAGCAACAGTTTCAGCTATCTTCCTTCCAAATTTGGTGACACTAGCTCAAAGTTTAGGTGGGGGAAGGGGGGCTGGGCGAGTTATGGGTGGGTATGGCATCCAAATTATTCCTGCAGATCTTCTTGGATGTCAATTGCTATCTTCCTACCAAATTTGGTGACTCTAGCTCAAAAATTGTAAAAGGTTGGGGAAGGGTGCTGTGGGCGTTATGGGTGGGCCTGGCTACAAAATATCTTTGGCTGTCGCTACCAGTTATGGACGCGGCATCCAAAGTTTTGATGCAGTTTTTTGGGGATCGTCATCACCTATGTTGGCGCAAAATTTTGTGGCTGTAGCTCAAAAACTGAGGAAGATAAAGTCATTTCTGATTTGAAACTGCGGTAGGGCTGGGGGCGGAAAGGGTGGGCGTGACTCCAAAACTTTAATGCAGATCATTGGGGTTCATTACTAGCTATCTTTCTACCAAATTCAGAGACTCTAGCTCAACAACTCTGAAAGATACACGCATTCCCGTTTTTAACGAAAAGTTGGGGCGGCTGGGGTTAGCTTGGGCGGTATGGGTAGGCGTGGCATCGAAAGTTTTGATGCAGTTTTTTGGGGATCGTCATCACTTATCTTGGCGCAAAATTTGGTGGATCGAGCTTAAAAACTGAGGAAGTTATAGGCGTTTTTGATTTAAAACCGCGGGGGGCTGGGAGCGGAATGGGTGGGCGTGGCTCCACAATTTTTCGGGGATGCCAGTAGCTATCTTCCTACCAAATTTGGTAGCTCTAACTGTAAGGGTGTGCCGAATAGGTGGATTTTGAGTTATCTAATTTATCAATTTGCCAGCCCCCCAGTTTTTGTAAAGCCCCAATCTTGACACTTTAATTTACTATGCCATAGATAAAGAGAATTGAAGAGTTTCAAGCCTTTAGCTTGAATTAAGTGGAAAAACGTTGCGTTCATACAGACAGACGGACAGACAACATGACGGACATACTCCCAATATACTCTATACCTTCGATATCGAGTATAATGACGCGCCTGATTCTCTACCTCAATGGTGGCGTGGAAAAGAGAATGTTATTTACTTTGCTTTAATATTTTGTGAAATATTTTCTGATTTATTTATTTTATATCTTCTGTTGCTAAAATTTATATAAACTATCCGCGCAGCGAAGTAAGCGGGCCACTTACTAGTTTTATTATAAGTATTTATTTTTCAAAATGCGTGTATATTTAAATTAAATATATTTCAACGTTAAATTGAACATGGAATGTCATTTTGAAATGCAAACATTTTGTTTTAAAGTGCACTCACTTTGATTTAACTATGTTTCATGTTCGTTTTGCTGTTTAACTATGTTTTTAGTTGAATCAACATTTTTTATAGTTAAATTTACTACGTTTCATAGTTAAAAGCCCGCATAGTAAAATTAACTATTTTCATATTTGATTTTCGGATGTTTTTTTTTCTGAGTGTATATACTCCCAACGACCTCACCTTGTCAGCCAGACAGCTCGAACACGACAAAGGTAGAACTTGAAGTTGCCCTAAAAAAGGCGAAAGGTAAAACACCAGGTCCCGACCGCATATCCTACCCGATGCTAAAGCACTTGCCATCTTCTGCCAAGGCTAGGCTCTTGGGAATATATAATTTGATTTTAAACCAAGGTCGATATCCCCATGTGTGGAAATCGGCGATTGTAGTGCAGTTTTCGCCACATCTCACTTCTTTCATGCCTTAGCAAAACACTCGAAAAAATGATTGCGCGTAGACTCATGTGGTACATAATAAAAAACAAATTCCTTAGCTCCAATCAAGTGGGATTTAAACCCCAGCACAGCACGATGGACTCCTTGCTACATCTGCAGCATTTCGTGTCGGATGCTCTTTCGAGTAAAAATCATGTCACCCTTCTGGCGACTGACTTCGAAAAAGCATTTGATCGCGTGGGCGTTCATACTGTTCTTCAACAGCTTGTAATATGGGGGGTGGGTACAAAAGACTTCAATTTAGTGAAGACTTTTATGACTCAGCGCTCATTTCGAGCTAGGTTTAACAACGTGTTTTCCGTTTATCAAAAATTATATAACGGCATCCCCCAAGGATCGCCGTTATCAGTGGTTTTGTTTATTATTGCATTCGAGCAAATCAACCCAATTATTTCGAAATATAAACATGTACAACTTTTAATGTATGCCGACGATGCCATTATTGTTAGCAAAATCAAAGATTTAGTAAAACTTAATATAATTTTCAATAAAATCTTAGATGACATACACAAATGGGGTCTGAGCTCCGGTTCAACCCTCTCTCCTAGCAAATGTAAAATACTACACATCTGTAAAAAAAAACCCGGTACATACCCTAGTTTAAATTTTAATACTTTTCACATAGAATGCGTCGAGGCTCTTAGGATACTTGGTGTATATTTTGATAAGAAAATGACATATAAAAAACACTGTTTATTTTTAAGGGACAGCCTTGAAAAAAAACTAAATGTAATAAAATACCTAAAATCCAAACACTCTCTTATAAATGTAAATTCATTTATCAATGTCACTAGGGCCCTGATACTCGCCAAAATCGAATACGCGCTTCCAATATTTGGATGGTGTGCAAAGACACATTTAAAGCTGTTTAAACCTGCCTACCACACTGCAGTTCGAGGTAGCATTAATGCATTCCCAACATCACCAACAAAATGCATTTTGGCCGAAGCTGGCCTTCCATCTATAGAGTTCAAAATCACAGAAGCCACAGCTAAACTTATCCCAAAACTCTTTTGCTCTCCGAACAAACTCCTGCAAAACGGAATGCGGAAAGCGGTAAAACAACGTAGGAAATACAAGTGCCTTTCCACACTACGTCGATGCACCTCCCTTTCAAAAGAATATAACATCTGTCCGCCACCAGTCATGTACAAATCAAAAGCAGCACCGTGGCTCCTCCGGCCATCGTCTATCCATACATCACTGCGGGAGTTTCCCAAGGACAACACCAGTGGAGATTTTTTCCGCAAACTTTTTGCCGAAGAGTCGGCCAAGCCAATATTTAAAAATAAAACCTGGTTGTTTACTGATGGAACGAAAACACAGCACAATACTGCGTTTGCGTGTGTTGATCAGGAAGGGAGTACAGTTGCATCAGGGCTCCCGGAATATTGCTCAATATTCACAGCTGAAGCAGTAGCTATAAAAAAAGCCATAACCTACGCACAAGGAAGACCCGGTAACTACGTTATATGTAGTGACAGCTTATCTGCAATGGATGCCATACTCAACATTAGAAACATGGATCCAACTATATGCGAAATAAGTGACGCCCTATGATTGACAACTGGGCATCTTTCCAGCACAGGTATAAGACAGTCAACCCAAACCTGGAAATGATTCGATATCCGATAAACTGTCACCCAACAAAATCTCGCGTCTTTTTCCGTCTCCGAATTGGACACTGCACTGCCACCCATGCCCACCTACTCACTGGAGGCACCAAACCCTTTTGCCATCTATGTGGACAAGAATTAACAACCACTCATATTTTGGATACCTGCCCGACTTTGGAGAGTATCAGGAAAGCTCATTTCCCAAATTCTCTTCCATCTTCATTTCTCTTCTCAGTTTCTTCTGTCAACATAAATAGAATCTATGAATTTATAAAAAAAACCAATTTAATAGACCATATTTAGAATAAGTAACTTTGTAAATTAGAGCTGAAGGCCTCGACGCTAGCGCTCGAATTCATACAATTAATTAGAATTTTATTTTTTAAATAATAAAGGGCCCCCCTCTTTCCCTGCGGGGAGAATATATATAAAAAAAAAAAAAAAAAAAAAAAAAAAAAAAAAAAAAAAAAAAAAAAAAAAAAAAAAAAAAAAAAAAAAAAAAAATTCTCTTTTCCACGCCACCATTGAGGTAGAGAATCAGGCGCGTCATTATACTCGATATCGAAGGTATAGAGTATATTGGGAGTATGTCCGTCATGTTGTCTGTCCGTCTGTCTGTATGAACGCAACGTTTTTCCACTTAATTCAAGCTAAAGGCTTGAAACTCTTCAATTCTCTTTATCTATGGCATAGTAAATTAAAGTGTCAAGATTGGGGCTTTACAAAAACTGGGGGGCTGGCAAATTGATAAATTAGATAACTCAAAATCCACCTATTCGGCACACCCTTACAGTTAGAGCTACCAAATTTGGTAGGAAGATAGCTACTGGCATCCCCGAAAAATTGTGGAGCCACGCCCACCCATTCCGCTCCCAGCCCCCCGCGGTTTTAAATCAAAAACGCCTATAACTTCCTCAGTTTTTAAGCTCGATCCACCAAATTTTGCGCCAAGATAAGTGATGACGATCCCCAAAAAACTGCATCAAAACTTTCGATGCCACGCCTACCCATACCGCCCAAGCTAACCCCAGCCGCCCCAACTTTTCGTTAAAAACGGGAATGCGTGTATCTTTCAGAGTTGTTGAGCTAGAGTCTCTGAATTTGGTAGAAAGATAGCTAGTAATGAACCCCAATGATCTGCATTAAAGTTTTGGAGTCACGCCCACCCTTTCCGCCCCCAGCCCTACCGCAGTTTCAAATCAGAAATGACTTTATCTTCCTCAGTTTTTGAGCTACAGCCACAAAATTTTGCGCCAACATAGGTGATGACGATCCCCAAAAAACTGCATCAAAACTTTGGATGCCGCGTCCATAACTGGTAGCGACAGCCAAAGATATTTTTTAGCCAGGCCCACCCATAACGCCCACAGCACCCTTCCCCAACCTTTTACAATTTTTGAGCTAGAGTCACCAAATTTGGTAGGAAGATAGCAATTGACATCCAAGAAGATCTGCAGGAATAATTTGGATGCCATACCCACCCATAACTCGCCCAGCCCCCCTTCCCCCACCTAAACTTTGAGCTAGTGTCACCAAATTTGGAAGGAAGATAGCTGAAACTGTTGCTGCTGTGGCTGCAGCGGCTGCATATAAAACTGTGGCAGGAAGCTATACACTGTAGCAGGCAAAGCACCCCAATAATTTTGTATGTTCATTCTTGTATCACTTTTAGAAATAAAATGAAGCAATGCGCAAATGGCACACTAAAGTAAAAATTGTAAAATTCCCTTAGAGTGAAAGAGTTACTGTTATTTATGTGAATTGATCTCATCTACAGAACAATATCACATTTTCATGCTCTTAAGCCAATCGCATTCCTCTTAGTCCTCCTTTGTTGTTTCAAATTCGTGTGTGCATACAACGGCTTATAATAAGCCTGAAGCGATCGACAAAAACAGCAACAACAAATCTTTTGCATTCACAGTTATATTTATACCCTGAAATGGGTAAAAAAGAGTATAATTGTTTTGTGCATAAGTATGTAACAGGCAAAAAGAAGCATCTCCGACCCCATAAAAGGTAGATATATTCTTGATCAGCATCAACAGCCATATGCAATATGAAAATCATACCCAACCTGTCACATGTGACGTCACGCAAAACAGCTATTTATGCGCAATGCGTTATCGGTATTTTGTATCATGATTTCGGCTCACTGTCTTATGTATACGCGCGCTCTGCAAGTCAAAAAAAGAGCGTAGTATCGCTGCCTTCTTCGCACGCACTGAATCAAAGCAAAACATATCTAAGAGGCTGCAGTTAAGTGAATTGCATAGCCTAAACTCACACGTACTTTAGCCTTTAGCTTTGACTTAGTGTGTGCGGAGGAAGTAGGGTTATTGAACTTTATGATTGACATGCAAAGCGCGCACATAAAATATAGAGTGAACGTAAATGAGCAACAACAGAGGAGCATGATCGGAGCGAGATTTGAAATTATCTAATTATCATAAGAGCAACGCGCGCACTCTGTTAAATTTTAAGCGGCTCTTTGAGTTTGGGACGAACAACGTACATAGATTTGTGTAAAAACTAATGTGAACGGCCTTTGCTTGTTCGAAATTGTATATTATTAATGTAAGTTATACGTTTTGTCTAAGTTATATTAGCAGCAAGTAGGCAAATCCACCCCCACAACATATGTATTTTGGTGTGCAAAATTTTTCTACACGCACCAAGTTATGTTTTGTTGTTGTTGTTTTTTTTTTTAATCAACGACACCAACAAAAAGTAGCAGTGCGGGCCCAAGAACAACACTAACAACAACAACAAACGCTACTTGGGTCGTAAATGAATTGTCAAAGGCACACAAATTTGAGAAAAAAAACAATGTGCACTGTGCGAAAAGATTCATTTACATAAAATATTGAAAATTATTTTCAAGCGCATTGTTCACTTATATGTGAATGCACTTATTCATTAAGAAGCGGAAATCCGTTTCTTTTTTGCAAGTGTACGAACCAATTTTACTTGTTTGAAATTGTATATTATTAATGTAAGTGTGTTACGTTTAGTCTAAGTTATATTAGCAGCAAGTATGCAAATCCACCCCCACATTATTTTCTGGTGTGCCAAATTTTTCTGGACGCACCAAGTTTTGCTTAGTTGTTGTTTTTTTAATTCAATGACACAAACAACAGTGATGCCGATTTGGCCTTTTTCCGGACAGATCTGACATGTTTTTAAGTCCCTTGTCCGGAAAAAATATCAAACATCCCCTATCCGGAAATCTGGCCTTTTTTCAGATTTTATTTGATTCATTTATTTCAATATTTTTTTCAAAGTTTTCTTTAAAAACATTGTGGCATCCAATCTATTAAAAATAGCGATCTTTTTACATACTTTGTATGTATTTTCGATATCATTTGTAATTTATGTACAATGTACAACAAAAGTGAAAAATAAACTTAAATAATGCCGAAAGATTCGTACAAACAAAAATTTCGTGATTGCTGGCTATAGCAGCCAGATTTTAAAGTTTGGATAAGCCGCGATGAAGCGGACACCAATAAGGAATACTGCAGATACTGCATATGCTTCTTTTTTATTTTCTGGGATTTTTTTGGTTTTTTTTTTTTTTTTTTGGGATTTTTTGGCTTTTTTTTTTTTTTTTTTTATTTTTTGGCTTTTTTTTTTTTTTTTTTTTTTTTTTTTTTTTTATTTTTGGCTTTTTCTGGCTTTTTTGGCTTTTTTTTATTTTTTGGCTTTTTTTTTATTTTCTGGGATTTTTTGGCTTACTGAACAATTTGCACGATGTTTTATCGAGTTTGCAAATTTCTTATTCACACACATGCTGGACGCTGGGACTGTTCCAATTGCCGCCGCATCTTCCGGGTGGACGACGCTAATAGCTACTCGCGTCGTAAATCAATTGTCAAAGGCACACAAATTTGAAAAAAAAAAAACAATGTGCACTGTGCGAAAAGATTCATGTACATAAAATATTGAAAATTATTTTCAAGCGCATTGTTCACTTATATGTGAATGCACTTATTCATTAAGAAGCGGAAATCCGTTTCTTTTTTGCGAGTGTATGAACCTTTTTGAAGTTATACTTCTATATCGAGGGTTTTATATGGGGGTAAAAATTTACAGAACGACATACCAAAGAAACGACAGAAAACAGAACGACATACCAAAGAAACGACAGAAAATTATCGACATGCCAAAGCATAAACACAAAACAAAAATACAATACTACAATACAATACGTGTTTATAAATATGTGAGCGCGATGGAGAGATATACGTGAAAATATAGCACAAAGCATAAACACAAAACACAAATACAATAGAGCGCGATAGCACGATATATGTGAAAATATTTCATATTGCTAATTCCTTTTTCTATAGAAACGGTACTGCCATACGCATAAATACGCACAGACACACACAAACACTTACAAACAAACATAACGAACTTCTTTAATAAGTGAATGATGGTGTGGGATACCCTACCTAGTTCATTTGCTATATTAATTGATTAATTAATTAATATTATTAAACTATTTTTAGTAATTTCTCAATTGTTTGCTAAGCGCCAACTTATTCTTATTAAGTATGCAATTATTGCATATATATAATATCCACAGTAGCACTTATATAATATTAGGGTACATAAGATTCTTCATTCGTCAGTTCATTTTCTTATTACAGAAGTCCGCTATGTTTGTCTGTAAGTGTGTGTGTGTGTTGTGTCTGTGCATTCACGAAGAAGCAAAACAGAATTGCCTTGGACGAATGATGTTTCTGCATACCCTAACAAGCTTATTTGCTATATTTATCAATTAATCAATTAATATTATTAAACTATTTTAGTAGTTTCGCAATTGTTTGCTAAGCGCCAACTTATACTAATAAAAGTATGCATTTATAGCAAATATATTATTGAAGTACACGTCCTCAATAACACTTATAATTTATTAGGGTATTCAACAGTCATCATTCTCTTTGCTTAACAGCTGCATGCCCGGGCTGGGGCGCTCTGCCGCTGCACAAAGCACTAATACCATCATACTTATTTTGAGCAGAGAAAAAAATTTTTACAACAAACACATACTATTTGCTATACTAACGCTTAACGCTTTTTTTGAAAGCGTCGACGCTGATCATGTGTGATCTAACGCGGTGTGAGGTTTGCATGTATTGTACCGAGATAGTTGCGCTACCCGCGCCTATAGATGTTAACACATCAATAAAGTTCAATTAAAGTACTTGACAGCACTACTATACAAACGGCCGACAAGTAACTTTACCACAAATTTATATTTTAAGTGTAATGGATCCAAATGCAAATGCTGTAAAACAAACCCAGCAACAACAAAATCAACAACAACAACAACAAGTAGAAACAAGAAGTATAACTTCAGTCGTGCGTGAAACACACACACACTTTTTTTATGACTTTGCTTGTGCGACGCGAAGGCGTCACTGCGCATTTGTTTTGTTTTTGTATCCTCGCTCGCGATCAAACTCTCAGCTTGTGCGACAAACAGGCGGCAGTAGTGGAATGGGTAATTTGTTTTGTTTTTGGAGTGGGTAAAAGTGCTCCAAAATGTATGGGAGGTACTCGAAGGAGTTGTCCAAAATAAAATTCCTTTCTTAGGACAAACAGAATACCTGCATAAAAAATTGTGTGAAAATTTCAGCCTTCTAGCTCTTTTCGTTTAGGCTAATATCCTATCCATTTTAACGCGGACGAACTCTTTTATATATAGAGATAATGTATTTCAGTTAATTTTAATAAATAAATAAATAAAATAAATTAAAATGCTGAAAGAAAATCATAAAACATAAGAAAATCTGCAAATTTTGCAGTAACACAATTTTTGTGTCCGCTTAAGGGTTAATCGTTCAGCAAAAATTCGTGCGCACACAACCTTTCGCGTCAACAAGCAAACATGCACTGAAGCTTAGGGCTCAAATCGTGTGTGCGTCGGCTGCCGACGCACAGTGGCGCAAGGCATACTTAACTAGGTAGCCGCACTCGGCTTGTGTCCCTCTTTTTATCGCCTTACACTTCAGTCTCGAGCCGAGCGTTGTGTGCGACGCATATCCGCGGACGATTTTTTTGCGTTCTGCTTTGCACACTAGCACACAAATATGTATGTATATACAAATGCATGCGCTCACACATTTCATTGTGTTGACGACAGCATGATATTCCTTTCTCCCTCTCACATTGCTAAGGCGTAACGAAGAGCGAGTGCGGCTACCTTGTTAAGTATGCCTTGCAGTGGCGCCCGTAGAACAAGTCAAGTGGCAAAAATCAAAAATTGCATGTGCCTCTAAAAAATATTGAATGAACCTACTTTATAGGAAATTTTCCAACGATTCCAAATCTGCAACCCTTAACATAATCGGATTTTTTGTTTAGAAGATATAGCCCTTCAAAGTTGACTAATTTTTTGTGTTACATAAAAATCACAATTTTAAGTTAATTTGGTCGGCTTTCTGATACAATATCTCAAAAACTAGTGATCGGATCGTCATTATTTTTGATTCTATTGATAGATCTTTTTATTAAGAAAAGAATAAAAAAAAATTGTACTGTTTGGTTTGCGTTTGGCCAGGTAAATTAATATTTACCAACTATCCATTTTTTCACTATTTCTCAACTTTGATGGAACATAAAAAAAAAACATGTCATTACATATTGGGCAAATAGTCGAAATAAATTCTTTGATTATTCCTCTATCTAATGCAAAAATTTTCATCTGCCCGTTTTTGCCCCTTTTTTTTAAAAGGTAAAATAGTGAAAAAGAACATACATAGTTACAAAAATGGGTTGCATGCATTTCTGGGCAATTTATGACATATAAGCGGAAAAACCCATTCTTATTGTTATTGTTTCGTTCCTTATTGTAAATGATTTTTGTTTTTCATTCTGTAATGCTTACCTGAGATCCTAGGTTAAATCCTGGTCCCTAAATTCAGGTGCAGTTACAAGATATACAAAGAAACTACCAGGTACGCACCAAATATAGAAATTCCCTTGGAGCAGGTAGGTAGGCACAAATCTTATTCGGACACGTGCGTAATACCCAAATTGCACAATTTTTGACCTAGGGAATTCTTGAAGGCTTGAAAGCTAACTCTTTTGTTGAACCCTTAATCCAAATGGTATCTATCAGGTAATAGATTAGACTATATATTGAACAAAAATCATAATCCCGGGATTAGTCTACGACTGAAAGTTGGCGAGACAAGTTACTCATTACACTGCAAAGATGTCATTGAACAATAACAAATTATTTGACCTCTTTAGGAAGTCAACCTCACATCAAAATTTCACGGAAGCTGCCTTCGAAGAACTTGGTAGTCTATTCGGCAGTATACAGAGTCATGGAAACATAAAAAAAAAACTGTCCTTAATTTATGCCAGTATAAACTCAAACAAAGATAAGGAAAATATCAGAAAGAAGCGAATACAGGATGCGTTTTTCAAACAAGTTGGACTTAAAGTAGACTTCCCCAAGTACGGATACGGAAACTCTAACAATGGAAACACTTCAAGGAGATTTTTTGAAAATAATGAGGCTGTCACTCAAATCACAGGGATAAACAACCAAATCGTTAAGAGATTGGGAACGATCTTAAATGTTTTGAACTGTAAGGAAAAAGTTAATTCTGCCAAGTATGGAGAATATGCTTCACATACAGCATCACTTTTAGCAGAATTATATCCGCAGAAAAAGTTGACCCCGACAGTCCATAAAATATTGGCGCATGGTAAAGATATAATTGAGTATCAGTCTTTGCCAATTGGAGAGCTTTCTGAAGAAGCACAGGAGTCCTTAAACAAATTTTATAAAAAATACAGATTACTTAACACTTTTAAAGCATCAAGGGTGAGACAAAATGAGGACCTCTTCAACATGTTAGCAGCATCTTCAGATCCACTAATTTCTTCACTGAGGCATGTTAAGTCACGGAAAGAATTAGAAAATACTTATAGTGCAGATATGATAACTCTTTTAGATTTACCTTCTTTTACGGAAATTGATGAATATTTGACAAAAAATTAAAAAAAAAAAAATTAAAAAAAAAAAAATTATTTTTTATTAATTGTTATATTAATTTTTAATTATAAAAAGCCAATAAAATAAAACAATAAAAATCAAAAAAAAATTTAAAAAATATTTTTTTTCCTTCCCGTAAAATTAATTTTTTCACAATTTTCAACTTTGCATACCCATAGTTAGGCACCCAAAAATCGTAAAATTCATTTCATATGCTCAATTGCTGTATTGGCCAATATGAGTATGCAGCCATTGTATAGTTAATAACCATTTGCTCATCGATACTATTGTGCAACGTGTCACTGATCGCCAATCGATAACTTGTAAAATACCGATATCTACGATGGTCTGTAAGGGTATTGCGGGTCAATTGATCGACAGCATTAAAGAGAGCAGAAGTAAAATCGTGATTGATTGTTAATTTAATTGAATAAACATTAATAAAAATACATTGAAACCTCCGTAATAACTTCAGAAGTGGGATTGAAGTCCAGCGCGCCAAATATTTTCTCCACATCTTGACAACACGAACATAAGCCAATAAATTGCCTGTGCATATTTTACGTACGCACATATATAGACACACACACATGCATTAAAAGTGAATTGTGCCATCTACGTACGTATCATCAAAAGTGAAGCGCACATACACATAATAAAAGTAAACCGCGTGTATACGGACGTATCGGAAAGTGATACTTCCTGAGACACTGCACATCAAAAGTGAAGCGCGTGCATACGTACGTATCGGGAAGTGATACTCAATTTTCTTCCGCATGCAATACATGTAAATTAGATATTGCGATGAATAAACAGCAACTTATAAACACATTAAGTCACTTCAAAATTGAATTCCCAGCTAATGCAACATTAAGACAACTAAATAAGATTGCTATGGAAAACAAAATTGACATCGAAATTGAACCATTGGCCGATGAAGATATTGACAGCGACTCCGATTCGACCAACACCGTATTGGGACTTGGTGTATCAAACAAATTGCAACAACAGTGCCCAAAATCCTATACGAATGAAATGGAATTAAATGCCGAACTAGATGCCGCAATAAATATTGCTAAAAAGAAGACCATACTGGCGGAATTGACACAAAAATTGAGCGGGTCCAGTGCCAATATTCGAGATGTTTTGCAGTGCATTGCCCCCTTTAACAGTGCGAAGAATAACGATGCAAACCAGTGGCTTATTGATTTTGAGCACATTTGCAGTGCGTTTGACGACAGCGAGATGTTTAAATTGCGTTGCGTCCGTCGATTAATGAAGCCGGGATCAGAGGGAGAATTATTTCTACGCGTTGACAAATCTACAACATTTGCTGAGTTTAAAAACAACTTCCTCATGACCTTCGGCCGTGACTACTCAGTGTCCGAAATCATTGATTTGCTGAAGACCACTGTATTTGTGCCTGGAAAAATTTCAGTCATAGGCTACATTCTTCAGATGCAAGAAATTGCGGCACGTGCGAATATTGCTGAGGAGCAGACGGTTAAATTCATCATAGATGGCATTCAAGATAATACCTCTAGTATTGCACTACTGTATCCAGCTAAGACGATCGATCATCTTAAGAAATTGTCACACCGATATATCGAATTGCGCAACAAAACTTTCCGTTCGTCTCATCAGAGGATTCCATCAAGCTCGAAGACAACATTAGTAACAGGAGCGGGTGCAACTTCGACAACAACTAGTGGCAGTGACAAGGTACGCTGCTATAACTGTTCCAGCTTTGGACATTACTCTTTCGTCATGCCCTGCACCCTAAACGTGAGAAGAACACATGTTTCCGGTGCGGATCCTCTGAGAAAAGCACAAAATACGAGATTGCCCGCAGGCGGTGGTGAAGACTACGCAACTCGTGGCTGCGGCTAGTGAGCTCCTCCGAGGATGACTGACGATGAAGAACTGTGGATGCCTGTAGTAAATAGGGTAAGAGTACATTTCTACACTGATGAAGCGCCCATATCTGATTCAAAATTTTTTTCTGCTTTGTTCGACACCGGTAGCTGTATTAACCATATGAGATATTCAACATTGCCTTTCAAGAATATTGGAAAGAATCTGTACCCAATTGAATTTCGTGGTATCCAAGTGGATCTAAGCTGTTAGCATATGGAAAGATTGAACTTAACATTGAATTTAATGGAACCAAAGAATTTTTATGGTTTTATATTGTACCAGATAAATGCCTATCAACTGAATTGCTTCTGGGCAGAAACTTTCTAAATTTATTTAATATTGTTCTAGTATCTGTAAACAAAATTGAAAAAGTTTCACAAAATAAAATGAATATATGGCCAACTGCTGACTTGATGAATAAGTGCTTGAATCTTAAGCTGAAAAATGAAGTCAAAATTTCAAACGCTCCTGCGCTGTCCCTCTGATCTTTCTATTGAGAAACATATTGCACAAGAGACTAGTATCAGAAATTGTGAAGAAAATTTAGACCTTATTGACAGTGTACTGAATAGTGACCTTAGCGACTTTGTATTGAACATTGATCAGGATAATTATAATATTGATCCACAGTTGAATGAATACTATCGCAATAAAATTGTTGAGCTCATAAATGTAAATTATTTAGAGTTGGAAAATATTTTGCCCATTAACCACAACTACGAAATGAAAAGAAATTAAACTTCAAGCGGACGCGTCGATCTATTCAGGTCCAAGACGGTTGTCTTATCCGGATGGACAGGAGGTGGATGCTATAGTGGAAGATTTGTTGGCAAAGGGCCCATAAGACCAAATAACTCGCCATATACATCAGCAATTGTTCTTTGTAAAGAAAAAGACCGAGTCAGGCAACGAATGTGTGTGGATTATAGACAGCTAAATAAAATCACTATCAGAGATGGATATCCATGGCCTCTTATCAATGATTGTCTAGAAAGGATGGAGGGTTAACAAGTATTTTTCGTTACTTGATTTAAAATCAGGCTTTCATCAGGTAAAAATGGCAGAGACTTCAGAGGCACCAATACACTTCATTTGTTCACGCCAGGTGGCCAGTACGAATATGTAAAAATGCCATTCGGGTTAAGAAGCCGCACCTTCGGTGTTTCCAGAAATTTATTAATTTTTGTCTTGCAACCATTGATTCGGGAAGGTAGTGTAACATTGTTTATATTGATGATATTGCAATTGGTACTAAAACTGTTGAAGAGCTTTTATTGTCTTAAGGCTAAAGTACTTAAGCTACTTGCGGAATACAGAGTGGAAATTCGCCTAAGCAAGTGCCATTTTGCTTTACGAGTATCGAATTCTTGGGATTTACAGTGTCGGGGAGAAGGTATGAAGCCCAAATAGCGGGCATATTGCTACAATTAAACACCTTCCTATTCCGGAAAAATGCTATTGATTTGAAAAAGTGCCTTTGGTTTGTTCTCTTACTTTCAACGTTTTATTCCAGGTTATTCAAGTACAGTCAGACCATTGAATGATTTGGTTAAAGTGGATGCAAAATATGAAATGATTGAGAAGTGTTGTGCTATTTTTGAATATTTACGGGAGAAACTTATTTCTGTCCCAATTTTAGCCTTATATAATATGGAAAAGAAACAGAATTACATTGCGACGCAAGTTCCGATGGATTTGGAGGTATTCTTATGCAAAAACAATCCGATAACGGATTTCATCCGGTTTTTTACTTTTTCGCAATCAACAACAAAAGCTGAAAGAGGATACCACAGTTTTGAATTAGAAACCTTAGCTATAATATATTCATTGAATAAATTTAGAATTTATTTGGAAGGAATCCCATTTAAAATAATCACTGATTGGTAACTCTTTGGCGTTTGACATTGAATAGAAAGAGCATCAATGCACGAATCGCAAGGTGGGCGGTAGAACTTGAAAATTACGACTATACTATAGTACATCGAAGCGGCAAATATATGACGCACGTTGATGCCCTAAGTAGATATACTGCACCATTGCTTGAGGAATTTAAGTATGAGCCCAAAGTAACAATAACAGAATATGATGATAAAAATCAATTAATTGCAGTAATAGATAGTGATGACATTAATTTTCAACTTCAGATAACACAAAATAGAGATGAAAATATAACTCTTAAGATTGAAAGAGAAATTAGAAAATGGACTGTTTAAGAATTTTACTCTAGATGACAGCTTTGTTTACAGGCAAGCGGATAATAATAGTAATTTGTTGTATGTTCCTTTGGAGATGGAAACAAATTTGATAAGAAGTGTCCATGAAAGGCTTTGTCATCTTGGAACAGAGAAGTGTGTCACTGAAATAAAGAAACATTATTGGTTCCCCAACATGACGGCCAAGGTTGATTCCTTTATACAAAATTGTTTAAAATTGTATAACGTTTACAGTCCCTTCCCATGCTAAAAATAGAACTTTACACAATATACCAAAGAAACCAGTGCCATTTGACACCCTGCATATTGATCATTTTGGACCTCTACCATCTATTGTTTCCAAGAAGAAGCATATTTTGGTTGTTATTGACAGTTTTACTAAGTTCATCAAATTGTTCTCGGTAAAATACAACGGTAGTAAAGGGTCTGTGCGTACCTGAGTAAATATTTTGAAAACTATAGTGAACCTCGTCGAATCATTAGTGATAGAGGATCGTGTTTTACCTCCTTAGAGCGAATGATTTTCTACTTGAGCAACGGTGTTTCACAATTAGGTAGCTACTACCTACCAACTCGCCTCCAGGCTAATGGTCAGGTTGAAAGAGTGAATAGGACTTTGAAAGTATTTTAGCAAAAATTACAGAACCTGTACAGCATAAAGATTGGTGCAAATTGCTCAACAAAGCTGAGTATGCGGAAATTATGTAATTCTGTTCATGCTGGAACTAAAGATTTACCCTCCAATTTTATTATTCGGAGTTTAGCAGCGAGGTAGTGATATTGATGCGTTGACAGAATATTTGGATGAAAAAGTAATTGTTAATCGCGATCTAGTTGAAATTCGAAAAGGCGTTTAATAACATCGATGAAAGTCAAAGGAAAAGTGCTGAGCAATTTCCGAAAAAACATAAAATCATTTGAAGTTCGCAGTTGATGATTTTGTTGTATTAAGAAACATTGATACCACGATTGGCATAAATAAAAATTTTTGCCAGTACAAAGGTCCATATTGCGTAACGAAGGTATTACCGAATGATCGTTGGGTGATTGTTTAAGATATCGAAAATGGCCAGATCACCCAAGTTCCATATGAAGGCATAGTTGAGGCATGTCGGTTGCTGAAAATGGGCAGATTGGCGTGATCAGTATGGAGATTTATCTGACCCTGAATAATTTTTTTTTTTATTATTCTTATTATTTTATTTATTTGTTAACTAATTTTAATTATTAATGTTTTTAAATTAATTTACTACATTTACTAATAATTTATGATTATAATATAGAATATGTAGATCGGGGACGATCTTGTCGCAGGAATGCGGCCGAGCTGTTGGGCTGTATTGGCCAGGATGAGTATGCAGCCATTGTATAGTTAACCATTTGCTCATCGATACTATTGTACAACGTGTCACTGATCTATAATCGATAACAGTGAAATACCGATATCTACGATGGTCTGTAAAAGGTATTGCTGGTCAATTGATCGACAGCATTGAAGAAGGAAACAGAAATAAAATCGTGATTGATTGTTAATTTAATTGAATAAACATTAATAAAAATACATTGAAACCTCCGTA